>MU182743.1:273123-286113 GCA_016904865.1 Pissodes strobi
TTAAAATATACCTCTTCGCCTTTCTGCGCTCCTGGTATAATATGAATATTTCTTAGAGAATGTTCATCCTTTTAATGATACAAATCAGATTAGAATGAAGATTGTCGAAGTATTAAGCGTCGCGCAAACCAGAGCGGTGCCGGTCGCAGTAATATACTGTACGTGTATTTGCCAGATCGCTTCTGTTTGCGGTCTTTAATTAACTTACACGCACAGTATTTTTCCGCCACCGCTCTGGTTTGCGCGACGTTTAAAAGTTTTGCTCCTGATACCTTTGGCGGCAAGCCTGCCGAGTTAAAATTTACCTCTCCGCCCTTCTGCGCACCTGGTAGAATATTAAAAGTTCAGTAACTATAGCTTAAATACTTGGCCATCTTTTCGTTATTTTTCCTTCTGATGCGATGTTAAAGCAAAAGACGGAAATATAGTACTTTATACTTATTATAAAATAATACTCAAAGATTGTTATTAATTGTTTTTATTATTAAAATTATATGGTACAATACATAGCTATCCAGTTACAAAAGATGCTGAATATATTTAATAAATTAACAAGTTAAAAAAATAACATATACACTTACAGACAATCACATGTTAAAAGTAAATATAGACGAAATATAAATAGCGTTTTTAATATTTTACAACGGTTTAAGGCATCGTTAAGGCACTCATATTATTTTAAAGAATACGATAATTGTATATACCTACACAAATATAAATCTTTATTTAACATATTTTCTTCGCCGATAGAACAATTATTAAAGGTGTACGTGTTCAGCAAAATACATAGCTAAATATTGACTTAACTACCTAAGAGGTAAATCATCAAAACCGAATTTAACCGAAATTTTATTTTCGAATACAACAGATCGACAACGAATGAAAAGCAAATTTTTATGGCGTACAAATTTAAACTTTCACACTATTTATTACCCGTAACCATGTTCAATAATTAACATAATATGTGAAGCATAGAGGTAAAGCTCTATCCCATTATGATTTCATCGTCCTTCATGTTATTCTAAAATATTAATTTGTCTTTTTCTAACATGGTTCTTTTTCAAGTTCCACTTCTTTTATTTTGAGATAGCGAAATAGTTTGATCAGTGATCAAGCCATACTCAAATAAAAATATAAACTTTATGAGTAGCAAGAACCCATATTCTGTTTAACCTAATTGATTTTTACATAAAATGAGATATTGGAAGTTAAATATTTTAAAGTTACTTCGGTTTGTGAATAAAACCCTCTGTATATTATGAAGTATTTGATAAGTTCACACAGTGGTTCATCTAGAGAACTGTACTGGGAAAGAGAGAACTGTGTTTTTTTAATTGATCGATAATAATGCGGAAGTACTCATTTTTTTTAAGGTCAGAATTACCCCTCTACTCTTGAATTCACCACTGAGTTCACCTATTAACAATTTTAAATATACACTGTGGGCAAAATTAAATTGTAACCCTCTTTAATGCTTAATAACTTTTTTATTTTCAAAGGATTTTTTATCATTTTTGGATATGTTATGGCCTAGGGTATTGAGATTAAAAAGAACTTTGCAAAGACGATCTACTTCAGTGGCGTACAGAAAAGGGAGTATTTTTCAAAACCAATGTATTTCAGGTCGTTGCAAAAATCGGCCAAATGAAATAAAGATGTAGACATGGGCAAAAAAGATTTGAAAGGGTTCGGAATATTGACCATAAAAAAACTAGGTCAATACAAATAAAAATAAAAATTGATACTTTAATTTTGGAAAAACCATGTCTTGTGGGCCAAGTTAAATTGGATCTCTTTTAATGCTTAATGACCCTTTATTTTCAAAGGTTTTTGGATATGTCATGGCCTAAGATATTAGATTCAAAAAGAAATTTGTAAAGCTGGTCTACTTCAGTGGCGTACATTAAAGTTTAAAATTATCTTTTTTAATTTTTAAAATTTTAAGTAGATTCAAAATTTCTGTACGCCAATGAAGTAGACCCGCTTTGCAAAGTTTTCGTTGATTCTAATGTCTTAGACCATAACATATCCAAAAATGATAAAAAAATCCTTTGCAAATAAAAAGTCACTAAGCATTAAAAAAAGATTCAATTTAATTTGCTTGATAACTTTTTTATTTTCAAACGCTTTTTTTATCATTTTTGGATATGTTATGGCCTAAGACATTAGAATCAACGAAAACTTTGCAAAGCGGTTCATCTTCAGTGGCGTACAGAAAAGGAGGTATTTTTCCAAACCAATGTATTTCAGGCCGGTGCAAAAAATAGCCAAATGAAATAAAGATGTAAAAATGGGCAAAAAAGATTACTACAAACAAAATTAAATTTATACTTTAATTTTGGTAAAGCCATGGCTCGTGGACCAAGTTAAATTGCATCTTTTTTAATGCTTAATGACTTTATGTTGCAAAGGATATTTTTATCATTTTTGGATATGTTATGGACTAAGACATTAGAATCAAAGAGATCTTTACAAAGCGGGTATACTTCATTGGCATACAGAAACTTTGAATCTACTTAAAATTTTTAAAATTAAAAAAAAAAACTTTAAATTTTAATGTACGCCACTGAAGTAGACCCACTTTACAAATTTTTTTTTTAATATAATATCTTAGGCCATGACATATCCAAAAATGATAAAAAAAACCATTTGAAAATAAAAGGTCATTAAGCATTAAAAAAATTCAATTTAACTTGGCCCACAAGACATGTTTTTTTCCAAAATTAAAGTATCAATTTTTATTTTTGTTCGTATTGACGTATTCACCTAGTTTTTTAATGGTCAATATTCCGAACCCTTTCAAATCTTTTTTGCCGATTTCTGCTTCTTTATTTCATTTGGCCGATTTTTGCAACGACATGAAATACATTGGTTTTAAAAAATACTCTCTTTTCTGTACGCCACTGAAGTAGATCGTATTTGCAAAGTTCTTTTTAAAGCCAATACCTTAGGCCATAATATATCCAAAAATGATACAAAATCCTTTGAAAATAAAAAAGTTATTAAGCATTAAATAGGGTTCCAATTTAATTTTGCCCACAGTGTATATGTTTTGTTGGCATTCTGTTCAGTCGTTTTTTGAATAATTTGCCCTCGAAGCGATAGTGTTTTGGCTTTCTACGGATTTAATTATTAAGTTTAATGAATTATTTTTTGCGCATCTTTTTTAAGCACAACATAATTCTAGATCAAATAGTTATTATCAGCTGCTAAATAATCTGAATCTGGATCATTCAAAGTCAAAAGTCCAAGCATGATTTATTGTTGTGAACAACATAATTGTTAAAAACAAAGGCTCATATACAGTTTTTGATCATATAATATTAACATTATTTTTATTAAAATGTTGCCTTCACACTCCCTGAACGGTTGATAGAAACTCGTGGAAAATCTATGTTTTGGGTGTCCTTCTAAAATAAATTCTAATGCTCGTAATTAGCTACGGGATTAATATTTCAGAACATGATTATATTGTTGGCAATTGGCTACTTACTGCTATGGATAACACTATATTAGAAATAGTGCTTTATTTTAAAATGAATAGGACTTATGAACAGCTTTTACACAACTTCCGCATAACCTAACTTCCCATACGATTGTCAAAATTTATCTGAAATTTTAATTCCAAACTGCCAAGTAGTAGAACTTTGTCAAATGCTTGACTTTTGCATACAGTCTACACTTCTTTATGGTGTCTCTATTTGGACAGGAATCACCGCTATAGAAAAATACAGAAATAGGGCATTCAATCCAATCCTTATCGGGACGTGGCTCGTTCCGAACGTATACAGAACGACTGAATAAGACCGATGATGAATGCATCTATTACGGTGAGACGGACACACCGGAACATACACTACTTGTGTGCCCTAGATGGGTCCACCGAATGAAAATAGAGACCGAAGCGAGGAGATAGATAAACGTAAATAACCTTACAGAAGTTATGGTTAGTTCAGAAATGAATTGGCATACCATACAGAAAATGTTAAAGAGCATTATCAAAAATAAAGAAATTGGGGAGATATCCGCAAACGACGATCTCGTTCCAGTGCTTCTAATAGAGAGGGAAGGGTTTTAGTCAGTCGGCGATCCTAGGAAGAGGGAACCAACCCGACAATACCCTCTTGCCTCTATAAGAAAAAAGACAATTCATAATTTGTACTGGAAAATAGATCATGCCTTCCAGTGCAGTAAGCACCACTAATTAAAAATTAATACATTAATACCGTCAAAAGCGTCAATGTCCATGCAGGCGAAAAAATATCAGTAGATTTACGGCAAGCAATTTTTGTCGCAAGTAAAAATTACACGAATTTGCACATATGCGTGTTCCATATCTACTGCTCAGCTGCTCACTGCAGTGAAGAAGTGCAAGCACTTTTGGAGTAATTTAAGTATCATTGAACTTAAAAATGTCTATAACTTACAAAAAAGGTTGCAACACATATTTATCGCATAAAAAATTGCTAACTGTAAAACGATTGAAACTTAACTTGAAGTTAAAGCTATACAGAATGAACACATTATTCTATATTAGAAGATGCAGAAGGTACTATAAATAGTTAACATATTTCCACTAATATGTTAGCAACAATGAGATATGTGTTTTAGTTTACAATAGTGGGAGTCCAAAGCCTTGAAGACCTTTTTTCGGATAGATACCACAATCAAAAGATACGGGTTACATTCAATATCTTAACAAATGCTTTGCTCTTTCGGCCTCACTTCTCTGTCCCTATACTTAATGCTTTAGATTATTCCATTTCTTTAACAATGCCTCTAATAAAATGTAATTTTTTACAAATGTGGCACTAATGAATTAGGGGTATGATTGTGAACTGCGGCCTTGAGAGATTTATGGACTTATTGATTTGCATATCATACCTAGTATTTTACCGCACTGTATCTTTCAAAAAAATATGTACAAATTTAAAAATTTTTTGCTAATCGCGATCAAAAAAATTAATGAGGAGACCAATATTATTACCAAAGATAACTCACGATGTAAACACAGGCGTAAAGGATGCCTTCCTTACAACACTGGCCCATTAATTAGTTAATAATTTTCTAGTGATATTGTAAACAACATTTTGAAAGGTACAAACTACATCTTCTAAATACACGGGATTTAGCGAGTCATTTTGTCGAGTATGGGAACCACCATGTCGAATTTGGGCCTTTTACCGGGGTCTTCGTTCATGCAGATCTTTATCAACTTGGACAGATGCGATGATATTCCCGGCTTCAGACTTAATCGTAAACCCTCGAGAGCTATTCGCATTCCTACTTCCATGGGACTTTGATCAGGGAAAGGGACCTCTCGAGTAGCTAATTCCCATAGTAATATCGCGAAGCTCCACATATCAGATGCTTCCCAGTTTCTGTAAATATCAATATACATTCTAAATAGGTATTCTTCCCACAGCACTTTGTATCAGATGACAAAGCATATTAGTACCTTAAATGTGAATCCAGCCAAATCGTATGATAGATTGATCTGACACTAGGATACCACAATAAAAAAGTGTTTTTATAGCAACACTCTAGTTTGGTTAGGAATGTTCTAGTACTAGTCAATAAGTATTTGCCTCATTCTAGTTTAGTGTTAGTTTACAAGCAAGACCCACGACCGGCTATGAATGATTTTACCAAATTAATAACAAATCAAAATAATCACAATGTACATTAAATTATAATGAAGGCTTTGAGAATACCGATATTTTTGCGTGTAGTTCTGGAATCTTCAAGAGTAGAATTAAGAATGGAATACTATTTGGAGTTTACAACTCTGTGTTTGCAATAAATAAATAAATAGAGCTGCTGTTCTAATATGTCGATTCTAAGTTTTTTTAAAACATTATCCGGGCTTGCCGTTTGTACAGGGTGGCTTGAATTCGAGTCTATGTATGGGAACCTCAAAAACCGTAAGAGATACAGTGCCGGTCAAATTAGGGCAAAATTGCGCTTTTAAGTGCCTAACAATATGCCGTTAAGAAATTTTTAAAATTCCGAGTATTTCCGGAGATATCTGGAAAAAATCGAATTTTTGAAAAATCGTTTTTTTTTCCTGAGCTTATTTCAAAACGAATTTCAAATTGAATTGCATTTTTGCATTGCCACTTTTTCCGCTCTATCCAATGATAATATCCAGTTTGAAATTCGACGTTTCGTCGTCAAGGAGTCATCATCAACTCTGGTGTAAACGGTCCTTAACCCGCGGTCATAGCGAAATAATATCATTCCGATCTCGGCCGAAACGTGACGGGACGCCAAACGATGAGAGTATAATCGCAACATTCGCAGCAGCAGGAATAACAAGCTCGATTTCCAGATCGTCTGGCACCGTGAATCGTAGAATAGTCTCGTCCTGGTATGTATGACTTTTTAAGTAAGCATTTGTTTGTCAGTTCGTGTTTGTTATCTTCTGATATCTTAGCGTCTTTTAATTAACGTTATATAATAAAGACCTAAAGTTATTGAGCGACCCACAGAATCTTCTGGTTTATTCCCAACTGATTTTTTCTTCGCAATGCTGTAGATGTCTGAGGTTAAATACCTTGGACACAGCTGTTATTAAATATTCTGAATTGAAAGCATTCAATTTTTGAGCACTTTGTATTGGACATATCTTCAATAGGACGTTGCCATGACAACTTCTATAAACCACTCTTAAAATAAACCGGATAAAAATTGAAATTTCCCAATTTTCTTAAACACTTCGCTCTGACTCTAATACTTGTAATGACAGGAAAACAATTGAAATTATTTCCGTTAAAATGGCAAATTATGTTTTTATTTATTATTGCACAACTTATACCGTGAATGTCACATACTGACAATTGTGTTGAATATTCTGAAGTAAAAGCATTAAATTTTTGAGCACTCTGTATTGACCATGTCTTCAATAGGACGTTGCCATGACAACTTCTATAAACCAGTCTTAAAATAAACCGGACAAAAATTGAAATATTCCAATTTTTTTAAACAATTCGCTCTGACTAATACTTGTAATGACAGGAAAACAATTGAAATTATTTCCGTCAAAATGGCAAACTATGTTTTTATTTATTCTTGCACTACTTATACCGTGAATGTCACATACTGATAGCTGTGTGTTGATTATTCTGAATTAAAAGCATTCAATTTTTGAGCACTTTGTGTTAACCATGTCTTCAATAGGACGTTGCCATGACAACTTCTATAAACTAGTCTTAAAATAAACCGGACACAAATTGAAATATCCCAATTTTCTTTTAAACAATTCGTTCTGACTATAATATTTGTAATGACAGGAAAACAATTGAAATTATTTCCGTCAAAGCGGCAAATTATGTTTTTATTTATTATTGCACTACTTATACCGTGAATGTCACATACTGACAGCTGTGTTGAATATTCTGAATTAAAATCATTCAATTTTTGAGCACTTTGTATTGACCATGCCTTCAATAGGACGTTGCCATGACGTCTATAAATCAGTCTTAAAATAAACCGGACAAAATTGAAATATCCCATTTTTTTAAAACAATTCGTTCTGCCTCTAGTACTTGTAATGACAGGAAAACAATTGAAATTATTTCCGTCAAAATGGCAAATTATGTTTTTATTTATTATTGCGCTACTTATATCGTGAATATCACATACTGACAGCTGTGTTGAATATTCTGAATTAAAATCATTCAATTTTTGAGCACTTTGTATTGACCATGTCTTCAATAGGACGTTGCCATGACAACGTCTATAAATCAGTCTTAAAATAAACCGGACAAAAATTTAAATATCCCATTTTTTTAAACAATTCTTTCTGACTCTAATACTTGTAATGACAGGAAAACAATTGAAATTATTTCCGTCAAAATGGCAAATTATGTTTTTATTTATTATTGCACTACTTATACCGTGAATGTCACATACTGACAGCTGTGTTGAATATTCTGAATTAAAAGCATTCAATTTTTGAGCATTTTATATTGACCATGTTTTCTATAGGACGTTGCCATGACAACTTCTATAAACCAGTCTTAAAATAAACCGGACAAAAATTGAAATATTCCAATTTTTTTAAACAATTCGTTCTAACTCTAATACTTGTAATGACAGGAAAAAAATTGAAATTATTTCCGTCAAAATGGCAAATTATGAAATTTATTATTGAACTACTTATACCTTGAATGTCACATACTGACAGCTGTGTTGAATATTCTGAATTAAAAAGCATTCAATTTTTGAGCACTTTGTATTGACCATGTTCTATAGGACGTTGCCATGACAACTTATATAAACCAGTTTTAAAATAAACCGGACAAAATTTGAAATTTCCTAATTTTCTTAAACAATTAACTCTCTAATAATTGCAATGACAGGAAAGCAATTGAAAATATTTCCGTCAAAATGGCAAATTATGCTTTTATTTATTATTGCACTACTTATACCGTGAATGTCACATACTGACAGCTGTGAATATTTTGAATTAAAAGCATTCAATCTTAAAATAAACCGCACAAAAATTGAAATATCCCCTTTTTTTTAAACAATTCGCTCTGACTGTAATACTTGTAATCACAGGAAAACATCTTACGCGGCAGTATGAGGGTAAATCTCCGGAAAATGGACGGAAGTGTGAAAGCGGATGTGACATCATAACCATGCGCAGTCTACTTCAGCGCTTCCTTGTAAAACGTGTTCTTCCTAACACAAGAATATAGGCAACCAATTCAAAATAAGTGGTTGCCTATATTAAAGCATCACGTGGCCTAAGGTGGCATTAGATTGTCATGTCGGTGATGTCGATATACACATCAGTGTTTCGAGTACTAGACTCGCTCAATTTTTATTTAATATTGGCGTTATCCGCGTTATTAATATAAATATGTGTTTTTAATTTTTTTTAATTCTTTGTTTTTAATTTTATTTCTAGTTATATTTTTTGGTAGTTTAAGTTAGTTTTTATAATCTATAACAATATTTTAATTTGGTTTTCGGGTTAAGTTAAGTGTTAATAAAAATAAAAAATAGTGAAATTAAATAAACAGGTTCGTTTATTTTTTACCACAAAGCAAACTGAATAATTAAAAAAATAATAAACAAAGATTAAAAAAAAATTAAAACATATAATAAGCTCAAGAAAACAATAAAACGATTTTTCAAAATTTCGGTTTTTTTCCAGATATCTTCAGAAATACTCGGAATTTTAAAACTTTCTAAACGGTATCGGCATATTGTTGTTAGGCACTTAAATGCGCAATTTTGCCTTAATTTGACTTACACTGTATCTCTTACGGTTTTCGAGTTCCCCATGCATAGACTCGATTTCGAGCCACCCTGTACATAGTATGAAAAGGATCGGCCTCGTTCTTTTACAATGTATAAAAAACTTTAAAAAATAATCTAAATATATTTATTTGACCTTGAACCATAAACCACATAACTCAACAGTAAACATAGATCAAAAGGAAATCAGAAGTTCAACATATTTTATCACATATTGAGAAAATATGCTTTCAACAAGTTGTAATAGCTAACATCTTCGAGAGAGAAAACATTCTTTTAATGAAAAATGTTTAATACATTTTATTATGGAAGTGTTCTCACAGCATAAAGCCGGGAACAGACTTTCGACACGGTACGTCACGTTACGAGCTGGCACGTACCGTGGCGTGTCATAAAAATTTGGCTATAGGAACACATACAACGCTTACACGACACGCTTCATACCCTGTACCTCGACTGAGTAGGTTTTCCCCGCCAATTTTGTTTTAGTTCGATAAATACTATTTGTACGTAATTGTCTAATAGGTACTATACTGGGAGTTAGTTACATCAAAAGAATTCAGAATTGTTATTCAAATATATTGGTGTCGTGCTTTTTTCAGCACTTGAAGGAATAAATATTATTTGAGGTTCTTCTGTGTGTAGGTACAACTAAATTATTATTACTTGTATTAGAAGTGATAGCCGTAACCCCAGTATCAAAAGAGGTTTCTATATTATTTGCATAAAAACTGTTACGTTGTCCAATATTAACAACCTCGGGTGAACCAAGAGGAGAATGCATTTGGAATATTAGTTTCACGTTGGAGAGTTTTCAAAAGCATATGGAATTACAACCAGACATGGTTGATAAAATAGTGTAAGCGGCGTGCTGTCTTCATAATATGTTGTGCACTAAATGACTTTCAACCTGACATAAACCCTTTGGAACAACCTAATGGGGGTTTACAAAATTTGAACCCTTCATAAATGTACCTGAAATGTTCAAATCTCGACCAATTTCCTCCCAAGATTCTTGACGTATCTGTTTATAATTTCGGCTTTTGATATTAAATAATGACTCATGTTCCCGTACCTTTTCAATTAATAACTCCTCCATTTTCATTTTTGAAACCACGAAAGCTAACTAAACAAACACACACAATTTTGCATAAAATTGTTTGCATACTCAGCACGCGTGTGGTAGAAGTGTGGATTTCCACAAATCAATGATACGGTAAGACACGCGTGTTACGTGCCGTCAGCGTACCGTGTCGGCTATACCGTACCGTGTCGTGTGTGTGATCGAGACTCATAAAAAGACACGTAAAATTGAAGTCCACACTTTTACTACGGCACGCGCTAGCTCGTAACGTGACGTACCGTGTCGAAAGTGTGTTCCCGGCTTAAGAGCACAATTATTTTGAATCAAGTGCAGTGAAGACTTACTTCCAAAACTTACCACTTTTGAATCGTATAAGTAGTTCTTTAATGCAAAACTTACACAGCACAGTCGAAAAATAATTTATATAATAAAAACGTCATTTTGTCTTATTCTAAATGTTCGTCAAAACGAAAAATATTTTCCCAGGTTAAAGACAGTATTTCTTTATCACATATGGAAGTTAAAATGCTCAAGTATAGATGTCATTGGCTACAATTTGAGATATTTTTTAATATGTGCACCTCAAACTCTCAAACCTCAATTGTTTGCAGCAGTTCTAAAAACGTACCTGTCAGTAATTTTCTTCTGAAGAGCTTCAGGAGACATCCATGCTGGATAGTAAATCCTGCCCTTTTCCTGGAACGAAAACTTGGCATCCGCCATATTGATTCTAGCTGACAGATCTTCTTCGATTACCACATGACGACTATTTAAAAAATATTCGGGAATCGTGCGTTCCAAACTGTGTAAAAAGGCCATGCCTCTGGCAATATCGATAGCAAATTTTAACGCCTGAGCATTGTCTACTACTATTCCACCGCTGCCTTCGTGTAAAACATTGTAGAGAGAACCTAAAAAAGCGAAATTACCCGTCAGCATTCAACGAGAGCTTTTACAGTCTTAGATAATTAAGAGATAATTATTTATTTGAGTTTGTATCCCATGTTAAACCAAAATTATTTATGTAAGCCATATTCCTCGTCAATTACATGAGGCATCTTCCAGGGAACTATACTCCACGATATTAGAACGCAAGTTAGGAATTTATATTTGGTCTATGCTCCCGCAAAGAGGATGACACAGTTACTTGTGACATGGCCACACAGTGCAAAGAGCCTTAATTTTGTTCTACATCAACCAACACCTTTGTAAAAAAATCCCAATGGACATTGATGATGTATTGGGGTGATTCTGTCCCTCAATCAACAGCTAGCTCATAATAGACTTAATATGATCTATAAACTATATTGTGAAGACCACAGTTTTAAAGTTTCAGTCTACTGTTATTACAAATAAACTCAAACTACAGTAAGTAAATAAATTAAATAGTCATTTGCGTGATTAGAAAATACAATAAAATAAACTTACCTAAAGGCATATATTGACTTATAACAATCAAATTTTGAGGGTTGTTACTACATCCAATGACAGGCAAAATATTGGGATGAGAAAATATTCTCAATTTTGGGAATTCTTCGTTGAAATCCCTGGAGATTCTCGCTGTAATATCTCGGATGTTTAAAACTTTTGCAACAATATCGTTATTTTGCCAGCGACCTTTATAGGTTGTGCCGCTGTGACTTTCCGTTATTTTTTGCTTCAGGTCCAGCTCCTTGAAATTGATCCCTTTGTGTCGAGACAGTGTTGCATCTCTCGAGCGTGTCTTCATTCCTATAAACACAGTTTATATTACATGGTAATTGATCCTAAACTTAAATCAGCTAAACATTTTGTAAATCAGCTAAACATTTTGTAAAAACAAACGTTTTCTATGCAGTTTTGAGCCAAATAGCAAAGAAAGTGAGAAATTCTGGGAGAGCTTTTTCTTCATTACCTTGTAAGGCATTTTCATAAATTTCTCCAACAGTAGAGATGAAATATAAACGGCTATCAAGGAAAGAAATCAAATGTTACCTATTACATTTTACTTACCTAACCAGCTCTGATCCTTAAATTTAATCTTTTTCAGATCTTGACCATATTCGACGGCGATGTCGTGTAAAATTTTGGCCAAATTGCCTTTGGCTTTATCAAGAGGAGTATCTCCATATTTATTGGCAATTGCCACTTTAGCCCCATGATGTACCAAATCTTCAGCTATACCTTCGTATGCCCAGAAACAGGCATAGTGCAAAGGCGAGTTGCCATGTTCGTTGGTGAAGTTTAGGTCGGCCCTCTGACGGAGAAGCTGAAAAATCAATGTGAACTAAGTGATTGACTGAATTGATTTCATGTGAATTGGAAGCGATTAACTGATGGGAACATGCATTAATTCATTAATAGAGTCACACCTAAGATATGGTTTGTGTTTCTGGGGTGCATGTACCGGGTGTTTCACTATAAATGGAACCCTCCTTTAACTTTCTCAATTGACGTTTTAGAAAAAAACGTCAAATACAAAAATTAAAGGGTATGATATAAAGTTTTTTGTGGCATAGCACAGTTGTATACAGGGTGTTCCACAAAGGCGGGATTAAACGAAGTTTTATTTTTTTAAATGGAACACCCTATATATTATTGCATATTTGGATTTTGCGGAGAATTCTAGACATATTTCATAAATAATGTCCTATACC
>MU182743.1:286123-302724 GCA_016904865.1 Pissodes strobi
AAAAGACCGGAGCTTTATAAATCCATGAAGGTGTCAATTAAGCAGGAGCATTATAAGGAAGCTTGGAAAAAAGACGTGTGGTCCAATGGTGTACTTGTCTCCAAGTTTTTTCTGAAACCCAAGATAACGCCACGCTCAGTGGAAGTGGTGAATCTGTAGGCCCTAAAACAAACAAACTTTACAGCATAAGATTCTGTAACCTAAATGCAAGAAGCATCACCAAGAAAACTAGCGAGCTTGCAGTTCTACTCGAGTTTCTGGATTTTCCAGAGGTAGTTTGCATCACAGAGAGTTGGTGTTCAGAAGAAAAGATTAAACTACTTAAAATAAACCACTACCAGCTAGCCAGTTCTTTCTGCAGATATGACAGGAAGGGTGGTGGGGTTACCATATATGTTAGGGAGGATCTGCAAGTTCGTGAGAAAAAATTGAATGTAAAATGTGTTGATTTTGTTTTTGAATATGCATGTACTGAGCTGTATTTTAATAATAAGTATATTTTTGTTTCTTGTTTTTACAGGAGTCCTTCAGCCAGAGTAAGTGACTTTCTATGTCATTTTAACAACTTTTTAGATAATCTTAGTGTATGTCAGGTTGGCGGAGTTGTTCTTTGTGGAGATTTTAATATCAACTTTGACGCTAATGTAGATAACAGGGATGCCAATGAAATGACAAACAGTCTAGCAAGTTATGGTTTGTTTTCAATGATTAATGAATATAGCAGAGTTACAGGTAATGGTCAGTCACTCATAGATAACATTTTCAGTAATTTTAACACAAATTTATGTAATTCTCAGAGCGTTGATAACTGCATTTCTGATCATATGATGCAAATAGTCAAGTTTACATTTAATTCAGACACTTCAAATTCTCCTATAGGATTTAAATATGTTAGAGACTAGAGACTTTAAAAAGGAAACTAACATAATTTTATTTAAAAGTCTTACTGCTAAACAATGTTGGAATTGTGTTAGTGTTACATATATGCCACTACAAGTGGTAGTAATGCAAGTGAAAAATTTACTAATTTGTCCAATCTTTTTCAGGATTTAGTCTCTAGGGCCTTTCCTCTTGAACTTAAAAAACAATACAAATTTTTTTCCCACAAAAAAACATGGGTGACAAGTTCAATTATTATAGAGGAAGGGAATGACTTAAGAAACCTTCATAAATGCAAGAGAATTAAAGATGAAGGCCTCTGGGACACTTATAAGGCATACATTAAAAAAACATAAGACGAACATTCGAAATTGCAAATACAATTACAACGAACAGATTTATCTGAATAGTAATAACAAAGTAAAGGCAACATGGAACATAATTAACAGTGAAGTCAGTATAAAGAAAAAGAAAAATTATCCAGAAATATTCGATGACCCCTCTGGTCAAGAAATAAAAAATTATAAGGATGCTGCTAATTCTTTTAATAACTACTTTCTAGATTCTCTAGAGAACCTTCAAAGCGGCAATGCTGTGAGTGGTATGAATGCAGTTAGCTGTGCAAATTCTGTCTTCTTATCTCCGGTAACCGTACCAGAGGTTGAATGTATAATTGATGTAATTTCAAGGAAAGATTCCGCAGGTTGGGATATGGTTCCTTGTTCTGTACTTAAACATGTTTATTGCCCCAATTTTGACATATTTAATAAATTGTTCTTTTACTGATGGAATTTTCCCAGATATTTTGAAACCTTCAGTTATCAAGCCAATTTACAAAAAGGGTGACAGAGAGGCCATTACTAACTATAGGGGGGCAATCTTCTTACTTTCACCTTTTCCTAAAATTTATGAAAAGGCTTTTCATGAAAGACTTACTACTTTTCTATCTAAAAATGGGTTACTATATGAAAATCAATTTGGCTTTACAAAGGGGAGATCGACTCAAGATGCAATAATTCATACTCTTAATAATATCATGAAATTCCTGGAGAATAAACAACTGGTAATGGGATTGTACTTTGATTATTCGAGAGCTTTTGAAATGGTTGATCATATTATTTTAAAGGGTAAACTTTATCAATGTGGGGTAAGGGGGTTGGCCTATGATTGGCTGTCCTCATATTTTTCTAGTCGCAAACAAAAGGTAATCTTGAAAACAAACAATGGGGAGTGGGAGTCTCATTCTCGTTATGTTGAGAGGGGAGTGCCACAAGGCAGTGTCCTTGGACCTTTACTTTTTTTAATTTTTATAAACACAATTAGATCCACCGAAATAGCTAGAAGGTTCATGCTAGCCTTGTTTGCAGATGATGTATCAGTGGTCCTGGCCAGTACTAATAAAGAATCCCTAAGCTTTATTGCTTCAGAGTGCTCTCAACTTATGCAAAGGTTTAGCTTGAATAACTCACTTCCTTTAAATCTGTCCAAAACTGAATGTCTTTTGTTTAGTAATAAACCCCTTGATTATAGCATCTTGGTACAGTCAAACGCAGGATTTTTAAAGCAATCGAACTCAGTAAAGTTCTTGAGGGGTACGAATAGATGCCCAGTTAACTTGGAAAGAGCAAATTGACAGCATTAATAAAAGACTGAGCTCTTTTAACTTCACTTTGTGTAAGCTCAGATCACATGTAAATCACAACATATTATTATCTTTTTACCATGCTAATGTAAATTCTGATTTATCTTATGGCATTGTTACTTGGGGAGGAAGCAATAAAATTAATGAAGTTCTTTTGTCCCAGAAAAGAATTATTAGAACAATAACATTTAAAAAAATAACTTTTTCATGTAGAAATTTATTCAAGGAACTAAAGATATTGACAGTTATATCAGTATTTATTCTGCAGAGTGCGATTTATGTTAAAAACAATTTAAATACATATCTATCTTCAGATGATGTGTATAAAGAACATGTATTAAGATCAGAAGATACAGTTCGTGTGCCTCAACATAGATTATCCCATACAGCAAATAGTTGTTATGTGTTGCCTATAAAAATTTATAATCATATACCTTCTAATATTAAGAATGTTAAGTCTATGACTCTTTTTAAATCTAAACTGAAAGCTCTATTGCTCCAGCATTCCTTTTATTCACTGTCTGAATTTTTTGAATGTAATTTTAGCATGTGAAGTCCGAGTGGGTAGTTTTCTTTTTTAGAACCTTCTCTGGCTGTTGGATAACCCCTTTTTTAATTAGGATGTAGTATTTAAGCAAGTTATAGGTACACAAGTTTTAATCACTTTTATGACTTTAATGATAGTTTATAGCTTTAATGTGATTTTTCCTTTCTACTGTAATAATGTGACGAAACTAATGTATATTGCCTGATTGTACCATATAGTGAATGTTGAATAAATAAATAAATCCACCTTATCGAACGCCTTTTCACAGTCAATATAAATTACATCCAGCTGAGACTTATTCTCTATGGCATTAGCAGCATTTTCCGATAGAGTGATTAAATTTGTAACTGTTGATTTATCAGTAACAAATCCATGTTGATGTAAAGATTTATTAGGTTGGGTAGTATTATACAGTTCCGCAAACAAAATCATTTCAAATATTTTGGCCAAAACATTGATTAAACTAATGGGTCTATAATTACATACATCTGTTATATCTCCATTTTTATGTATAGGAGTTATAACAGCAACTTTTAATGCCTCTGGGAAATGAGTTTCCTGTACGGCCAGATTAATGGCAAGCTTAATACTTGGGGTGTCTTGCCCAAATGCTCAAACCTACAGCATTTGCCATCTACAAATACCGCCTGGGATTGACCAGAAAGGAAATATTTGATCCAACCAAGTGCTGGTCCTCTTATATCACTTCTAAAGTATAATATAAGAGTTGATGGTCGACCATTTCAAGACTCGCCCTAGTAGATTCTGAACAGAAATTGGTCTATTTGCTGAAACATTCTCCTGGTGCCCCTCAAAATCTTCTAAGGAAAGTCTTTTGAGTTTTGACGTGGTCGGTCATCAACTCTATTGATAAATTAAAAAGAATGGACATAAGGGCGATCCCTGGCGGTATCTAGCGATGGCACATGCTCTAGATTTAAGCCTCTAGACGTGGCATCAACATGCCACCCTAAGTAAATATCCAGCTCGTCAATTCTGTTTTGTTGTTTCATTAACGATCCAGTAATTTAGGCAGATAATACAAACATTATTGCAGTAAAAATAATAAATTGGCTAATTCAATGATTAAAATCTAAAACACCAGAATAACGAATAGATTTTTTTCTCAACTTCGATATATAAATGGAAAATGGGTAAAAGCGATATTGAGGCGGGCGCAAGTGGAGTTTTAGAAACGCAGTTGGATACCATACGTGATTTTGACCCAAATGTAAATAAATAGTAGGTCTATAAAAAGCAATTAGATAAGTTATTCCATAACAACATTGCAAGAGATGATGAAAATTTGAATTTGTTAGTGCCTGAAAAACCAAAAAAAACCACATAGCATAAGATAATACAGAATTTATAAGAACGAAGCATGTGGGATAAAAGAGTATCAGAAACATATTGACGAATCTGTACGAATGAGCCAGGTTTCAACTGAATTACTTGAACTCAAGTAGAGAGAGCCCCAAAATATTTTATTTATTTATTTAATATATCATTACGGGCTCCACCCTCCGTCGATGCTAGCGGTCAAGGCTCCGGCATCGCTGCTGTGTTTGTAAAGCTCCCAGAGCCCCTCTAAAAGTGCCAATGCAATTTAAAAAAATTTGCGAATAATAGATTAGTGTTCATTAACAAAACTTGGATTTCATGTTCGTCGATGAATATATAGATGACAAAAGTAACATGTCCAAAATTAATTTCGAGAGCATATTTTTTCAATATTACTCGCGGGTCCAATACGAAACTTTCTAGATATGTTTTTAACCCTTATTCCAGTGGCTCTGATTAAAATTCAAAAAAATCTATGGTCATTATGGATCATGCGTATCATTGACTCTTCTCATATTTTCTTGTAAACAAGCAAATGATGTTGTAAACCATGAAGGTGATTTGATACAAACATTACCCTATGTTCACCAGACATGTGGACAAATTATTGTATCAACTGTTCGATCTAGAATCATATAAACAATCTGATTACTTACCTTAAGCAAAGTTATGTAGGTGGCATAAGACTGTCTGCACAGTATGGAGGGCAATAAGGAAGGAGGGGGAAATGAACATAATGGAGAACTAAAGTCGGGAAAAAAGCAATAATTTTAAGTAGGACTTTAGGAGGAGTAGCTTAATCTTAGACAGATTTGAAATAATCGAAGCATTAAAAATACAAAAATTAAATTCCCTGCCAGCATTTTAATATAAATTACAATGATTTAAGCGTTTATTGTTTACTTTTCATCTGACTTGTCTATAATACTTTGTATTCCTGAAGATCAATAAAATTATTATTGATGATTATTATTATTATTATTATTATTATTATTATTATTATTATCAGAAGAGGGATAACGCGTGAATGGCTTGTAGGATATGCTCGCGAATCCTTATTATTTTCGCTTTTATATTTCTGCCATCCAGAAGAAATATACTTGGAAGTATTAAAATTTACTGTGAAGGAAAAAGTGGCTTGCAAGAGTTTGTATCGAGGTCTCTATTTTTTGCTCTGCATATAACATGTATCGCACGCATCTGCACTTACCATTCCCACAATTTCTCTGTGTCCATGTGCAGCTGCCAAATGTAAGGGTGTATCATCTCCTCGATTAGTAGCACTGACACGAGCTCCTCTGAGTAGCAGCATTTCCACTATCTTATTGTGTCCTTTCATAGCGGCCCAATGTAAAGGACTAAACCCATGATCATCGCTGAAATATTTACACAATACATCATTGATTGATTTTTTTTTGCAAAATTTGAGAAACTTATAGGTTTAGAATATCTATAGACTCTGCTATAGGTATGTCACAAGACTGAATTTTAGTTTTAACATTAAAGCTGGATACAATAAATGGGCAATTTAAAAATAGGCTTGTTATGTTGTGCCTGAGCTGTAAGGCAAAAATAATCAGCTGTTTCTTTGTCTTCATAACCTTACACATTTCATATTGTGTAAATTTTTCAGAAAAGTATAGTATAGTCTTATGCATATTCATTTATAAATCATTTCTATTCTCAAAGATAAAAAGCATACAAAAAAGCCAAAACATCATTTAAGTCAATGTCATTCAAATACAAATATATTTAGTACCATTGTGGTTACAAATATCATTGGGTCATCAATTCATGATCACTATCAAGTAAAAAAAAAGTAGATTCAATTCAGTGTTTTCATTGGTTAAACATAAATACATAGCATAAGAAGTTTATGTTATGTCTATCTATTACCTGACTGAGCTGGATTTATAGATTAACACATCAGGATAGCATAGACATAGCATTACAATAAATGGTTGATTTATAAACGGGCTTCTGTTATGTTGTTGCGTCTGAGCTGCAAAGCGAAAATAACCAGATGTGTTTTGTTTTTATAACCTTAAAAATTTCATAATTTGGTTAAAATTTTTCAGAGAAGAATATTATAGAATCTTATGTATATTAATTTATAAATCCTTGCCATTCTCAAAAGTAAAAAGGATACACAAAACCAAAACACCAAATTTAAGTGAATATCGCTTATGTCATTCTCTCATCTGTTCGCTGTCCAGTAAAAAAAGGTAAATACAATTATGTCTAATGGATATGAATAAGGAAGGGGGTGGTGAGGCACTTGAGTGGGCCCATTACGCCCCGGAAAAAAGGTTTTTCAAATCCAGCAGTTCTACGGTGTTTATGTAGCTTAGTATGCGGCTTGGATCGCATCCCTTTATGTCGGTCATCGTTGGCCATTGTATCTTCAGGTAAGTATGTCTTTGTCTGGCGAGAACGGGCCAGTCGCACAGAATGTGTTCTGCCATCTCGTCGTCCTCGAAGCATTCTCTGCACAAGGAGTCATCAACGAAACCTATCGTGTGCAGATGGTCATTTAGTCTGCAAACCGGTAAGTATTTCTGTCATTATTTTCAAGTTTTTCCTTGATGTTTTGCATTTACCACGATCTGCTAGTGTTGCTCTGGAGTATCTTATGTATTTTAATTAATAAACCCTTACCATTCTCAAATATGTTCAGTGTCAGGCATAAAAAGTAAACACAATAATTATTATAATTTAGTGTTTTCATTGGCCGAACATAAGCACATAGCACAGTCAAAGTCAAAATGTGCTTTATTGTAAGAAGAATAAATCTCTTGTCTACAAAGCAGTCCCTTATGCATACAAAATAAGATCAAGTAATATAATACAATATAAAGTAAAAATCAAATTAAAAATTAAAGCGAGAATAAATATAGGAAGATACAAATGCAAATAAAAATACAATAAAAACACAAATAAAAATACAAATATAAATACAAATGGAAATAAAAATACCTGGCAAAACAACTACCAACTATCATTATAATACTCCTCCAGGCTGTAATTTATTTATTTATTTATTTATTTGGCAAGTACACTACAGAATTACAAAATATTCCAAATGGTACACAACATAATTATTATAAAAATATCCACTTTGCTGAAAATGTACATAAAATTTTAAAAGAACAATAACTATCGAGATAAGATCTTCTTTTTAAAGCTCAAGAATGAACAGCCAAACAAATCACAGTCATTAATATCATCATTATAGACCTTCACAAGTCGATCAGATGTTCGTCTAAAACCATAATTTGTGCGGTGTGGTCTCTCATGAAATAATTTTCTGTGGCGGGTAGATCTTGCTGGTATTTTGAAAAAGATATTAGATAAAAGCATACTGCTGTCAATGTGCCCGTTAATTAATTTAAATAGAAAAAATAACATTGCATTTTGTCTTCTTTTTTCCAAGGAATCCAAGCCCACCACCTGGGATCTGACGTTATATGGAATATCTCTATACGGAAATCTATGCTTGTACAAAATAAATTTGCAAAACTTATTCTGTACATTTTCAAGCCGTTTAATGTGGGAGTTATAATAGGTGACCACACCACACAGTTATATTCTAAAATACTACGAACTAAACAATAATATAAACTTTTTATGGCTTTAGTATCATTAATATTATCGCAGTTTCTCCTAATAAAACCTAGCATTCTAAAGCCCTTCAAAATAATGTTATCAAGATGAGTGTTAAAATTCAATTCCTGGTCAAATGTAACACCCAGGTCATTGAAAGTAACAACTTCATCCAAGAAATGACCATTCAAAATATAACTAGAACGAATAGGAACTTTCCGACGGTGAAAACTTAGGAATTTACATTTTGTGGAATTTAGTCTTAAAAAATTATCGCTACACCATGCGCTGAAGTTGTCAAGGTCAGACTGAATCATCTGACAGTCCTCCACCTTATCAACACGAAAGAACTTTAAATCGTCGGCATAAAGAAGACACTCGCAGTGTTCAAACGCGGATACAACATCGTTCACAAACAGTAAAAACAGAACTGGACCGAGATGAGAACCCTGTGGGACTCCAGATGGCACTCCAATCTCACGCGAGGTAACCCCGCACAATCTCACCCTCTGAGTTCGGTTGCTGAGATAGGATTTAATCCAGCGAAAGTAAGCGCCACACACTCCCAGAGCTTCAAGTTTGTTCAGGAGTAAATCATGGGATACAGTGTCAAACGCTTTTGACATGTCGGTGTATATAACGTCGACTTGAAAACCCTTCTCAATATTTCCACTAAGATAGTCCTGGAATTCGGCCAAATTAGTGGTAGTTGACCTACTCTTGTAAAATCCATGTTGTTTAGGACTTATATAGTGCTTGTAAGTGTTAAATATTTCATCTGTTATTATAGATTCGAATATCTTCGGAATGATTGAGAGCAGAGAAATGCCTCTATAGTTACCAATGTCATTCTTGGAGCCACTTTTGAAGATAGGGAAAAGAGTTGACTGCTTCCAAATAGTTGGGAACCACGAATTATCAAACGACTCCCGAAAGATTATTTGAAGTGGCTTGGCCAATGCCAATGCACACCTCTTCAGAAAAAAGGGAGTAACTCCATCAGGACCAGCACCCTTTCTGGCATCCAATGAATTCATCTTCTCCAGGATCTCTTCGACCGTGAAATTGTGCCCTGACAAAACACTATAAATATTCTCCGGAACATCAGGTATTGAGCTCCCGGAGAAATCGGTGTAACATGACTCAAAATGGTCAGCAAATGCATTGGTAATGTCTTGGGCTGTTCTTCTTGCATGACCCTGGTATTCCAAATACTTAGGAATGCCACTATCCTTTCGTAAGCTGTCGATGTACGACCAAAAGTACTTAATATTAGATGGTATCATCTGTTCTGTATTTGTTACAAACAGCAAGTAGCAGAGATCAATCAAATACTTTGTTTCCCTCCTAACACCAGTGTATCTTTCATAATCATGTGGTTGGCCAGATCTTTTGTATTTTTTGTACAGTCTGTTCTTGATAGATATTAGTTTTTTCAGCTCGGGACTGTACCAGGTTGGAAATTTTTCATGTGTAATAATTTTGGTTGGAACAAATTGGTCGATTACTACAGCGACTACCTCATAAAATTTCTGGACTATGTCATCAACGTTACTCAAATGGAGATTATTATCCCATTCGACCGACGAAAGATAATGTTGAATACTGTCAAAATCAGCACGCTCAAACAGGTGTACAGTGGTTCCCACTTTATTATCCAGAAGGGGCATTGATTCTTGGGTAAATTTGACCTCCAATGCTGGATGATAATGGTCAAGTCCAGTCAGTGGACTATCTGTAGGGGACACCTCAATGTCATTGGAAACATCAGTAAACACCAAATCCAAGGTTTTGTCAAATTTGTTTGCAACTGGATTGACGGGTTCCAGTTCGAGGTAGAAAATTGTGCTCAGAAGCAGTTCTGCCTCGGCAGAGTTGAACTCAATTGGCACTAAATGTGCTTCCTCATATCCCCATGAGATGTTGGGTAGATTAAAGTCACCAAAAATCATCATTTTTGCATTTCGATGGTTACTTCGTAGTCGCTCAGCAGTGTCACAGAAACTCTGATAGGCGTCCAGATTAGAGCTTGGCGGAAAATAAACAACACCCATCAGCACAAACTGTCCATAAATGTCAGCATGTACCCAGAGATCCTCAAATACATTACAAGAGCTACCGTGCAGAACCCTTGATGAAAACTGTGACTGCACTGCAAGCAAAACACCGCCACCCCTCTCACAATTCAGTGCTGCATAATTTCTATCGCTTCTGAAGACCGAGTATCGTGACTCAAATAGTTCAGCACTCATTATACTCTCGGAAAGCCAGGTCTCTGTAAATATAATGCAGTCAAAGTTTGATGCCCGGATAGCCAATGACACGTCCACGGTCTTCGTTCGCAGCCCTCTAACGTTCTGATAGTAAAAGCGTAATCTCGCCGATCCGTTCACAGTTGATGCTATGCCTGTTGGGTTTGACCGCGAGGTAGAGGAAGAAACAACTTGCGTTGGATGCGGTTGAGAAGGTTGCATTTGGGAAGTCTCTCCATGAATTGTGGCAATTGTTGGATGAGTTTCTAAAGAATGGTTCTTATTAATAAAGTTGCGACATAAATGATTAATAAGCTCTGCTTTTCCACTGTAATAATTAAGATGTTGCCGCATAGTGAATGTGATAAGACTTTGCCGCCAAAACACTCTTAACCTTCCTCCAAAACCATGAGTATGGCAACCATCTGCACTCAATGCCCAAATGGTTATAGATCTTCAGGCCCTCGTACATAATTGTTTTTTTTTTGTAGTCTGGGAATAGGAAGGCGCACATTTTGGTTTACGGCCAATCTTGTATTATGTGATCGATCAGGGATCTTAGTACAAGGTATTTTGTGAATCAGACAGACTGTTTCAAGGATAAATAAAGATACTAATGTTAATATTCCATGCTTAAAAAACTACTCGACACATAAATCGTATGGCTTTCTTCTGCAAAACAAAAATAGAATTGAACGACTGTTGACTGCAATAGCCCCAGAGTGCTGCTATACCATATTGAAAATGCGACTCAAATAGTTAAAAATACACCATTCTAGCCGTCGACAATTCGCTTGCTAATATTAAAATTAAAACCAAAAGTAAGTACATTGGTTTTAGTGACGTTTAAGCTAAGGGAATTAGCATCACAACATCCCTTAATTTTTGATAGATCCGAGGTTATAATTTCCCTAAGATTGTCACCTGTTTTTGCATGCCACAGGAGAGTAGTGCCATCAGGAAAGAAGTTAAAAGTTGATGAACTTCTTATGCTGTGTCTTATGTTATGTCGATCTATAAATTGCTCAACTTAAAGTTGCATTTTCAACTTCTTATGCTTATGCTAATATTATGTCGATCTATTTATGCTATGCTTATATCATGTCAATCTATAAATTCAGCTTAATGATAAACTGGACATCAAATCATGTCTATAGCTAGCATAATAAAGCTGAAGTTGACACATAAATATGTATAGGTTTTTAAAAATGTATTTACATATTATTGATAAAAAACAATACATGTAAAACTTAACAATTTGTTTAACCTGCTTTAAATGAAATATTTTGATCAGTTGTCCAAATTCATTGCCTTATTATAATACCCTGCAATAATATTTAAGGCTAACCATATAAGGAGATATGATCAGATGTGGCCTTCAGATGCTAAGTACTAGGCATTTTTCTTAATATTTACCCCTGGTTCATGTCATGTTCCGGTTCATCCAGCCATACCCTAACTTGTAAGGCATTTCCTTCTTTACACCACTGAAAAATATCTTCCATTCCAACAATTTGGGGCAAGGTTTGAACTAAAAATAAACAAGCTGTTGGGCGTTTTCTTCTTAAAAAGGCGTTTGGTTAGTTCGTTTCTGATGTAAGGTATATATTATAACGAAAATTATTAGAAATTGAACGGAACACTTCTTCAAGTAGTTTTCAAATACAAATTTATAAAGAATAAAAATTAAAATATTTTTAATAACAATTTATTTTTGGCAGTGACATTTTCAAAATAATCTTGATGTCAAAGTCATGATTGTCACTGTCAACTCCTTCTTTTCTGTAAAATCGGCGACAGTCAACTCAACCTGTGGCGTTGCGTCAGTGCCACGACCGTAAAAAAAGCACCAGCGTCTTCAGACAGCGGTCTGTTTTGAACTTTTTGGTGACCTTGGCCAAATGTCGACAATAATTAAAATATTTAGTATGGCCCTCCGCTCGCTCCGGGGCGCAACCAAACAAAACTAACCAACACTATCCCAAAATCAAGGAATTTACAAACATAAACTTAAAAAGAAATAAAACCATAGCTCGGCACTGACGGGGATCGAACCAGTAACCTTCGCATCACAAACACACTATCTAACCACTGAGCCACCAGTCCGTTGTAAACAATTCAGTTTACCGCGAAGACATGGGTAACTCTCGGTCCGCTAAACCCGTCTGCTTTGAACTTTTCTACCCGGTGACGCGACCTTGGCGAATGTCGGCAATAAAACTAAAGTCTAGCGCTAGCGGCGGACCTTTCCCCGTCCACCCAACCCTTGGCGCCATATTCAAAATTAGAATCAAGGCATGTTGTAATATGTATTGAATGCAGTGGAATGTATCCGTGGACACATGCAAGCTGCTGTATTTTATATCCACTATAATACGGCTTTTGTTAAATATATCCTGGTTTTTAGTTAGATAAAGCAAAATATATCGTAGAAAGTGTATATTTCTTTCTAGTGTAAATTCGCCTTAGCCCTGGACGCGGAAATCGCAGCCCTCCCATCTACCCCTGCAAATTATGAGAGACTCATGTCCGCCATCAAGCACACAAAACAATCTATCCCTAGGGGCTGCAGAACTTTGTACATTCCTGGGGTACCTGATAAGGCTATATAAAGCAACCTATGATGAATACCTGGAACAGTACAGTCGGGATCCTTTTGCCGATGAAACAACACAACTGGGCAACCAATTACTAGAATCCCTGAGCAGGAAGAGAAGAGAGGACTGGAAGAACATGGTGGAGAGCCTGGATATGAAACATAGCAGCAGGAAAGCCTGGAGCCTTATCAAAAAACTATCCAACGACCAAGCGGTCCCTAGAGATAGGGTTGATGTAACCGCTAATCAAATTGCGCACCAGCTCCTCCTAAATGGAAGCCGGACCAAAACAGGACGGTCACCACTTACAAAATAGTCCGAACACCGGAGAATGGACAAGAATCGTATTTCTCCCTAGCAGAACTAGAACTGGCAATTAACTCACTGAAACTCAGAAAGGCTCCTGGCCCAGACGAAATCGCCAACGAATTCCTCCAAAACCTATGACCACTGGCGAAATCATGGCTCCTCCAACTATTTAACCTTTGCTGGGCCGGAAAGGTAAGTCCGAAAATATGGCTGAAAGCCAGGGTAGCCGCAGTCCACAAACCGGGAAAACCACTAGACGAGGCCAAGAGCAATCGACCAATATCCCTCCTCTGCTCCCCCTTCAAGCCAGATTCTGAACCTTACCCAATTGGGTTCAGAATCTGGCCAGTGCAGGATTCTCTGGGTCTGAATAGTCTGAAACCAACTTGCTGAGCGACAGGAGGTTCTACGTGGAATTTCAAGGACGGAGGAGTCATTGCCGTTGGGGACCCAGAAGAACGGACTCCACCAGGGCAGCCTGCTGGCGCCTCTCCTCTTCAATTTGTATTCGAACGATCAACCTGTCGGCCTCTCTACAAATAGTTTCATCTACGTCGATGACGTAGCCATTACGTGCCAATCTCAACCTCAACATATTGAGGAGATTGAAAGAAAGCTTACAGAGTGTCTATTCAGACTGTCTGAGTACTTCGCCCAAACCCACGGAAAGGTCAGACATGCTTATTCCACCTCAACCGGCACGCGAACAGGGAATTACAAGTGGAATGGAAGTCGACCAGGTTACAGCACTACCCAAACTCAGTCTACCTAGGGGTCACTTTAGATAGAACTCTATCCTACAAGAAACATGTCGAGAAGACTAGAGCAAAAGTTAATACAAGGAATGGTGTTATCCGCAAGCTTGTCAATTCCCATTGGGGAGACGGCTCAGATGTACTACGGTAGTCACAATCGATGAGCGCTTAAGGCAGTACCTTATTCGCTCGCTCCCGATTTGCACTGCGAACATACCGATAAACGGACAAAAAGCGACAAAAAAGCACGACCAAGGCACGGGCATGGCAGACGGGGACGGCGAGCCTCCCGGGCGCAAGAAACCCACCATGCGGGACTGTGACAAGCTAGTCAAGGTCAACTCAGGACTCCTTCAAGACCTGGAGGCATCAAAACTTTGACTCGCAAAGGCCATAGCATAGAACACTTCGAGGCGAGAGCCAAGGAGCAGCATAAGAACATAGCTGCTTTGCACGAGCAGATATCAAGGTACTGTATCTCAAATTCAGCTATAGCACCAAATGCCAACATCACCAACATTGCAACATCGACACCCAGGATGGGCATTTCGAATTCCTCCTCAGAGTCTTAGGACAATGAGGAGTACTCTTCAGTAAATATAAAGAAAAGAAAATCGTTCAATAAAACTCAATCACAATCCGATTTTCCCGAATTACCACCTCCTAAACATCCGAAAACCGTTCCATCCTTAATACAGAAACCTAACGTGGTCGAATCGGCCTCCAAGGGCTCCGGCTCTTCCAAGGCCGCTCCGACCACCAGGTCAACAATCCGCTTCTACATCTAAAATGATTCCAAAGCCAAACCAAATCTCTCAAGGCTCTTCAAGCCAAGACGGCGCGGCGGCGCGTTGAAAATGCATGTACTGCCTATTGTTTTACGTGACAAGGCACGCTACTCAAATGTGGTAAATTACTTCAAAACAAATAGAATCAACTTTGGCAAAGCCGCTGTTGTGCCGGAAGGAGTCAAGCTTTTTCCGGACAGGCCAGCGTATTACAGATCAATCTCAAAATACTTTGAAACTAATAAAATTCCGTTTCATTCGTATCGATTCCCCGAAGAGCGAACACTCCACGTTGTATTACGAGGGGAGCTCGAGAGCTGTGGAACCGAGAAAGTAAAGCAGGAGCTGGTTAATCCAGGCTTTCACCCCATCAATGTTGTTAGGTGGTACAGCAAAGCAGGCAAGCTCATGCCGTTAGTGCTTGTTATACTGCCTAACGGGAAAAATCAATATTCAATATCGAACTATTAAACAACATAACTGTCAAAGCAGAAAGTCAGCGCTCCAAAGCACGCGACACGCAGTGTCATATAGGTGCCAATTATATGGCCATTCGGCATTCAAGTGCCAGGCCGATCCACTATGTGTCCGGTGCGCTGATCCTCATCTCACAAGTGAGTGTCCCAAGGGTAAGGAGAGGCTGCCAAACCCCAAGTGCGTCCTCTGTGGAGGCGCACACACGGCCAATTACTCCGGATGCGAAAAGCATCCTAAAAACATCCGTCTCAAGGCTGCGGCAGCCTCCCCGACCTGAAGGTATTAAGTCTCCTCCAGCGAGTTTCAAGTGGGGCTCGCAAGATAACAGCAAGCTGGCTGCTCCCATAGCGCCAAGTAATAATACTGAGTTTAATCCTCAGATGTTCAACTTCATCTCTTCCATGCATGCGTCAATGCAGACATTTATGCAGAATATGCAGCAACAACTGCAACAGTTCATGACGCCTATGATATCTAACACCAGAAATGCCAGTAAATAGGTACGACCCGGCATTTCTAACAGTGGTTACGATTAACATCGACAACATTAAGGGCAAAAAGCCCGAAATTCTTCTCTTTCTAGAGAATAACAAGGTTCATGTGTTTCTGGTTGAAGAAACGTGGCTAAAAGGCCAACGATTTACTATCCCTAACTACCAGGTCTTTCGAAACGAGAGAGTGGGTAGATCGGCGGCGGTACGATGATTCTGATTAAGAACTGTTCTACTGCGACAGGCACCTATGTAATCAAACTAATGCATGGCTTTCTGACATTGGGCTCGGTTTATTGCAGCCCGTCTGCTGACATAACAGACCGGAGCCTAGCAGACTTTGACGAACGACAAACCAACTCTTCTAGGCGGCGACTTGAATGCCAAACACCGTGAGTGGGGCTGCAGGGTCAATAACACCAGAGGCCTCGCCGTAAGGCGACAATCGCAGCACCTAAACTACGCGGTTTTGGCACCAACGTGGCCTACACATATCTGGGATAGGGGCGCCCCCGAAATTCTAGACATATTCCTAGCCAAACGAACAGACATTACGTCGACACCAATCGCGATTCCAGCCCTATCTTCTGATCACCTCCCTGTGCTTATTGAGTACGGTAATCCGCTCTCAAGAGGGCAGGGTACGGTATCAAGCACTTATCATAACTGACACAGGCTCCAGAACATACTGAAAGACTCTCCTCCGATAGACGACCCAACAAACGTTGACGCACTGGAGAGAGCAGTAGACACACTCGCAGAACGCATCGTACAGACAGTAGCCCAAACCTCGTTTACGAAAACACCCAAGTTTTCCAAGTACGGGAAACTTCCGCCTGAGATCATGTCCTTGATCCGGGAGAAGAACAGACTCAAGAACTTGGCACGTCGGACGGGAGATCCGGCGGTCAACGTTCTCA
>MU182743.1:317724-338408 GCA_016904865.1 Pissodes strobi
CTTTGATAGTGGCAGTTACGTATCTGCCACCATAAATGCTAGTTGGGAGGAGATTTGATCCACTCAAACAGACCAATCCCGACTTGGTGGCGTCTGCGAACGTCGTACACATAATATTATCGTTATTATTGTAACGAATAAATGTAGCTCCGACACGATTAAATAAATTGCTTCCAAAGAGAGTCGTGGGGAATACACCTTAAAAAAAAGACCAGTTTTAAAGCACATAGTATTATTTATTTCATAATTTTTAGTTTTACACAATTTTTGTAAGTAAACATAATATTTACAAGTCCTGTTAGCGAGACCAGCTACTAAAACAAAAAAAATAACAAATAACATATTTCATTCGCAATTTCCGTTCCAATGTCGTAGTAGAAGCACCATTTTGTCATTTTCGATGCTCAGAATGAATAAACGTGTATAGAGAGCTACTAACTGTTTATATTTCTTAGGAGGTTTCAAACCATCTACAACATACAAATCTATCAGCTTCACATAGAAAAGGAGGTTATCTCTTGTCAAAGGGTTTTGATATGTAAGAAACAAAATGAAAAGCTATCAAGTACAACAATTTCTAATAAATATTTAACATTATGCTCTGATTAGGTATATCAAAACGGCTATTAAAATATTAAATATAGGTACATGCCATCTACGAATCAGCGTTTTAAAACACACTGTTTTTTTCTTCTAATACATAATATAATTTAAAAATATATATTATATATCTTGTATATAACTATTGACCAGTAATCTCTGAAAAGAAGTATCTATTACGTCACAAAACACATTGAGCGCCCAACCTAATTTGTCGTCAATAAAAACTGAACAGACTTAAGAGATATTAATTGTAAAGAAAAGAGGCACACAACTGAAATGAACAACTGTATATTAAAAAGGATATAACTTATTTTCCATTTTTTACTGGCTCCATCACTGAATAAAATATCCGGCAATGTGCCAAGTAGTTAAATGACGGTGTCGACACTCTCTATAAGCCTTAGTGGGCCTAGGACGGGACCAATAATTTTGCAAACATGCGAGGGAATGCCTCAGCGCGTGGTTTTATCTCTCTAGTTGACAGCTCTCTCAAATTTCAGTTATTAAATCAGCTCAACGAAGATGTCCTTTAATGTCTACCTTTAAACAAATTTAGGAACATACAATTTTTTGTAGCACGTAAATATGCATTAAAATAATTTTCTGTTTGAAAATGACCGGATAAATGTATTTTCTTTCGCATACTAAAAATAGTATTGAGTAATGATTTTTTTAATACTGACTATAGGAAAAGATCACATGTATTTTCTTTACATTTATTTTTTATGAAAAAAAAAATAAAACATTTTATTTTCTATTCTCTCATAAAGGACGGTGTTTAAACTAATCTGACTTCTTATACAGGTCGGATAAACAAATTTTGTGTTAAAAATTAATGAGTGAGCATATAAGGTTAAACCTTTTGAGATGATATATACTCAAAATCAGTTTTACAAATTAGTCCCTTTAAGAAAACTCAAAGCATGGTCACCGGTTTTTTTTTGATAAATGACTTCTAGAGTATCAAATATTCGTTTTCTCTATTGAATATCCAAAGTGGTCAATGCAAATTTTTCCTAACATTTTCCGTTTAATTAACGCTATTAAATGTCTTATGCTGTTAGTGTACGTGTTTTGATATTCTTGTGGCAATTCTTGAGGTTTTAAAGAATCTCTTGGCTGGACGGAATGCTTTTACTCAAACCGAAAAGTAACATAATAATTTTGTCAATGTCTTGTATCTAGTTTAGTGCAAATTTTAATCAAATGTTTGTTCTTCTTAATTTTTTTAAATTGATTACATATGGCTAAATGAGCAAAAGTGTGACATTTTTCTTGGAAATTGAACTAAGATAGTTCTTTTTTAAATATGTGTATATTTTTACATTGTTGCCCACCACACAAACACAATCAAATTGCGCAGTTTCAGACACAGAGGAGACTGATGGTCTACCTATTTGCTTCATCACAATCCATAAGTCAGCGAAACTGAATAAATGATATAAACTATAGGAAAATATGAAACATGCGACCGTTAGTTATACTTTTACACCCCATGAAACTGACTCACCAACACTAACTACAGGAGATATGATGTACTCATATCCTTTTTAAAATACTTGGAATTTCCTGGATTACATGACTTTTGTTCTAAACATAGTGTACAACGTTCATGTTAAAAATGTAAGAAAATGATGTGTGCTTGAAGAAAAAGGGTCAAGTCCCTTCGGACATTCGGATAATTCATTTACATTATTAGTGGTACGTTTATTAAAAATATTTCAAGTTGTCACATTTAAGAATATATTGAAATGAAAATAAAGCCATTTTTAAGACATATTGTAAACACATTTTAATTGATATTATGATTCTGGGTCAAACATTTATTTTAAAAAGTTTAAAACCATTATATAACCAGTTATATATTAGTTTTGCTCTAAAGCAGACAATTAACACCCGTGTTCAATATTGATTGAAACCTAATTATTCTCAAACATGATTTTCAAAAAGTGCCGAAAGCTGCAATACAACGAACTCAACACAGAACCTAGTATGATCTCACTGACAGAAACATAGCGAGTATGGGTTTTGACATATTTTTCCTAGATTTTCTCAAAAACTTTGGCAGATTCACAAACAGAACTTTTCCAAAATTCGTATAAGTTATCATAAATATACGAAGTAAAAAAGTTAAAATTGAAAAATCAAATCTCTATTGAATATGAAAAAGTAAAGAAAATGCAATTTTCCGTATGTTACGCAACAGTTTCCAAATAAAGTGAGTTAGGCATGTTATGGACAGTTATTCAGAATATGTCTAGTAGAATTCAAAAAAGTTATAGGGTAAAGACTGTTATATCTAAATTTCTCACTTATTTTTGAGTGACTATGAAAGCAATAATCATTTTGCATAAATAGCTGAAGTATACCTATAATATGCTTATAAAAACTTGCTTGCTATAATCGATTGTTATTCGAGAATACCATTCCGACATACACGTTAACTGTAACGACTTAGGTATTTGAACATCACTACATGGCTATTACGTTGGGGTTTGGAACCTTCGGCAACATGCACTAAAACAGAGTTTTATCCACAATACCGAAACAGAATATTTGCACTCGACGCGCGTTTCGCTAACCATGTTAGCATCATCAGGAGATGATTTAAACAGTTTTAATCATCTCCTGATGATGCTAACATGGTTAGCGAAACGCGCGTCGAGTGCAAATATTCTGTTTCGATATTGTGGATAAAACTCTTACTACATGGCTATGCCGCCTGATATGGCCGCAGAAGAATATCAGTTATTCTATAACATGAGGATGGCATTTAAACTTTGCAGTGATAACGGATAATTTCAAAGGTGTTAAAACTAAACCACCTCGTCATATGGCTGGCAAAAAATTAAGAGCAAATTGAGAGAAATTTGACAAAACCGAACTCGCCAGAGACTGACCTAAAAGGTGCTGTAAATTTAGGAAAACATTCTGTTACAAAATAGTTCCCCGACCCGTTATGGTCGAGAATTTACAGTATCTATAAGTTAAAAACAATGTAAATTAATTAAAAAAAGTATCACTTTATAACACTAAAACAAAATAACATTTACACAGACGCTCGGGTTGTCTTTGTTACAGGCCTCTCAGTTTACAGGTCAAAATAGGTACCGCCACATGACGTCTCTCTATATGGCTGTTTTGGTGGAATTCTATTACATTTTGACAATGTTTAGAAGACGTAAGTATTTTTGTACCGATATGATCTGGCAAAGATAAATTCAACGAAAGATCAACCAAAGAAGATATTTAGAAGACGCCATTAAATTTATTGTATCTATTGGTAAGATTAGTTACCCTTAATTCCCTCTTGTACTTGTGTAGCAGGCTGAACTAAATCATATAGGAAATGTTAACTATAAGCAAGGATCAGCTGTACATTCCCTGAGGTAACATATACTTGAGATATTCTTGATTTTTACATCTACTAAGTGTTACTGAGATGAGAATAAGAAGTCAAATCATGGTCAAACCACCTCTCCTATTCTTGAATCTATCACTACTTATCCACCAACATTGCGAATTCCCGAGCTACTGGCAATCATAAAAGAATTAATTTTTCGAGCTAAGTCCAACCTGGGTTTTAGCATTTACCATGGTCGGAAAGAAAGTTAAAAATAAACGAACTGCAATCTAAATTTTATTACTGGGCGGCCTTTTTTTGAAAAACACGAACGAGTAGATACACTAAGACTTTCCAGGGGCTTTTTGATAAGAAGTCAAATCATGGTCAAACCACCTCTCCTATTGGTTGAAAGATTATCGATTAATTATTTCGTAAATTAAACGCGTCTGTCCAAATATCTTATTTGCTTACTGAAATTTCGAAGATAAAGCCGCTGCAAGCTGATTTATGGGTTTATAGTACTTATATAAAACAAGAGACTCGTGTTAAAACTTTATAATAAAAATTATATGGGACTAGCTTAGTTTAGTTGGTTACTTCAATTTCCAACCTATTTTTTAATGTAATTATTATAGTAAATAGTTGTATTTATGAAATCGAAAACCAATATCTTAAACATATTCTTAATTCAATGCTCTCAATAGCCTAAAACACGCGTGATTATAAAAGACGTCATGGTGGGTCCCTATTTGTCCATTTGCAACGAAATATTATAATTATTTTCTTTTGTACTTTTCACTATTTTATATGTACAAAATAATGGACCGAATAACTTTCGTTTGGCATTCACCATCCAAACACACCCCGAGCTACAGCTTCTCACAGCTCTTCAAAGCAAACGGTGCATTAACTGCTCAGACCTATTTATATAATACGTAATAGATCAATTTCATTGCAAAGATAGTAAGATAACAATTTGGCTAATTATAGTCGAATAGAAGTTTCTACCTGATGGACTTCCCCAGCTAACATTATGCCTAATAGGCACAGTGTTTTATAACCAGATACACTTACTATGTTAAAATGATTGTGTTGCTATTTGCAGCATTAAATAGTGATTATATTGACAAACAAATAGTATGGCATTTATTCTAAGATTGTATTTGCAGAGCTGAACGCGCTATGCGGATTATTACTATTAAAATCAGGTAATAAACGTGGCACTTAAAGAAAATACTTTCATGATCAATAAGTATTAGAGAGTCGAGCACTGAAATCACGTTCAATGTCTGGGCCTGCTTTTCGTCACCGTGTTTATGTATTTGCTGAACTGTCAAATAAGGGAGATTCCATTTGTAACTCGCTAGAAAGACATCAATATAAATATGTAATAAACCGATTGAACGAATACTTAACGCGCACCTCCCTTGCAACGATTCATTTGATGCATATAGCTAACTATAGTTTCAATTATTTTGTACAAACTCGAGATTGTACAGCACTGCATATATCATAATCATTAAAAATGAGAAACCTCGAAGGAAATTGATTTCAACCAATGTTTGAGAAATCGTCTAAAGTCTTTTAAATAAAAACAGTGATTTAAACGAGATTGTAGTATTAAGCGTTAGTAATATAACTAGTTGTTTAGCTATCGCCTTAGGAAAAATCGTTCCTCTAGACAATTTCTGTATGCTTAAATTTTAATTTAATTATCTAAAATGTACTATCAAGTTGACAGCGTATTTTAGTCAACCATCAGCCAAAATAATTATCTCGCAGTCAGTGCTCCGAATTTCATCTAAAAGAAGTTTTCTTTCAAAGATCAACGGCTTTAATTAGTTCGTCACAATTTAAATAAGTAAATTGCAACCGTTGATGTTTGTAAGGTGCGTCCCGAGTCAACGTATACGCGGAGAACCAATAGCAGCATCACTCTCGTCGAACGCTTGAAGTTCGTGGATAAAAAGCGAAAAATCGAAAGCCGGTTTAACGTTTTTCCGCTGTATAAACGTGATGAACCCTTAGTTCGCTTTATATACCTTGCCCGAGTAAAACTATTGAGGAAAAAAATTATTTAATTTTTCTTAGGAGTTCCCCTTTGAGTTAAGCCCTCGAATCTTTTAAATGTGTAGTTGATGAAGACCCAGTCCTTGTAGTTGATTTCACCATCCGTTGGCAATGGTGCAGCTGCTGAAATAAATACAGTATATTAGTGTTTTTAATAAATAATATGTCATTTTCAGTGGCGTAGCTAGAAATGTGGGCGCCGGGGGGCAAGCCTGTCCGCTGGCGCCTAAAAAACCTATATTTTGTGTATATACGCAAATTAATCCAAAAATAATACATCATAATATTAAACGTATATTTTTGAAGTGAAACTTCTTAACGCGCGCCGGGAGTAAAATTTGAAGGTCGCGATCCCGATACACGGCGGGCGAGCTGGCAGGAAACGGAAAACGGTCACGGACGTTTATTGTGATACCTTTGTTAGTTTACAAGATAAAAATACGGGATTTGCTCTATTAGCTTGTCAAGACATAAGCGAAACTTTTATGAAGAATAGTTTTTTTTTTCATTTAGGCCTTCCCCTTTTGTTAATTGAGTGATACCTATGTTTAAAAAAACTTCTTTTTAACCAAATCCGTTAAGATATGTATAAGGCTTGGGCGTTTAATTATTGTGATACCTGTGTTAGTTTACAAGATACAAATATGGGGTTTGCACTATTACCTTGTCAAGACATAAGCGAAACTTTTATGAAGAATAGTTTTTTTCATTTAGGCCTTCCCTTTTTGTTAATTGAGTGATATATTAAAAAAACAACTTTTTAACCAATTCCGTTAAGATATATGTATAAGGCTAGGGCGTATAATTATTGTGATATCTTTGTTAGTTTACAAGATAAAAATATGAGGTTTGCTCTATTACCTTGTCAAGACATAAGCGAAACTTTTGAGAATAGTTTATTTTTTCATTTAGGCCTTCCCTTTTTGTTAATTCTTGACAAGCAACCGAAACCTACTGAACCTGGTACTATCAGAGGAGAGAACCCTGATGATTGAGTGATATATTAAAAAAAACTACTTTTTAACCAAATCCCAGGCTAGGGCGTTTAAGTTTACGAAGTTTCACTTCTGATATGCGCACATAGTGCACACGCTTTTTTTTATTTACAGGAATATGAATATAAAATATATAAACGGCAACCAATCAACACGTACATACATATTTAAATATAAACCTAAACTAAACATCTGTAACCTTAACTAATTAGTTAAACATTGAAGTATTTCTTCGGTTTTAAATCGACGTAAATTGATCGATTATTTGATCAAAATTAATTTTTGGACAAATTCATTTTCTATGCTTAGTATTGCTAGGCTATTTAGACTTGTCTGGCTAATGGTACCTCCTAAATACGAAACTCAAATACGAAACTCAAAAAAACAAATTTGCATGTACCAAATGCCGCCGCGCCGGGATGCATATTTACACATCCTAATATACGACGGCACCAGGGTTCTGAAATCGGTTAAGTTTTGTAAGCGTCTGTAGCGCTACAAAAGCTCACTGATTTGGGCACCTAATCGCGCCATGCCTTCGCGATGCAATCAATTTGCGGCAAGAGCCTCGTGGTCGAGAGGTCTAGATGGTTAGGTCTCAATTCGGCGGCTATCGGCGGACTGGGTTCAAACCTCGTTGCTTTTTTTATTTTTTTTAGGTTAAGTTTCTAAACAGTTTTTTTCTTGATTTTGTCTTGGGTTAGCACCTGGTTAGTTCCCTTTTCTTGAGCCCCCGTAGCGAGCGAAGCGAGCGGAGGGCCATGTGAAAAGTGAAATATTATATAACAGCGTATTCCAGGTGTCCAAATCAGTGAGCTTTTGTAGGGCTACAAACGCTTATAAAACTCATTTTGCATTTTTCTTTCCCGTAATGCTGATAGGCCATTAATGTTTTATTTATTTTATAATTGAAAAGTTTTGCTTCGGCCTATATTCAACTATAACGAAAATATGCGAAAAGGTAAATGTTTCTCGCATAGGTTTGACATGTGTTTCATTTTCACATGTAGCTCTAGAATGTATGTATAGAAACTCTGTAGATATAGGTGCTTAAACCTTTGGCTTAAACAATGTCGCCTTTTCGATCACTATTTAGTTCGTCGTCAGCCATCATAATAATGTTGTGTTTGTTGTATATTCCAATATTAAAATGCTTTATGGTTTCCTTTATAGGTAATAAATTACATAAGTATGGTACCTGCACACTTCAGCATATAGGTTATCTTAATTGCTTCGCTGAAAGAAATCGGATTATGTTACACTTCTTTCGGTGTGTGACCATACGAAAATACTTATCGTAGTTTAGTCGTTTGTTAAGATCCAATAGGCATAGCACGTTGTATTCCTTTATTAATTTTAAACATTTAACCTTCGTTCGATTGACTTTTTGTGTTAGTTCTTAAACACTCATTCCCTGCATCGTCAAATTATGGACCCAGGGCTTGCAAGAGTGGTTTAAGAAAGCGCGATAGTTAGGTATTGTACGAGATTGTGCGTTTGTTCGTCGTCGTAATAAAAAATAAAATGGCGGTAAATGAAAGTTTAAATTTCGGAATGAGTGTTGAAAGTCTTAAAATGTGACATTATTCGTGAGAGTCAGCATGGTTATCTCTCCAGCAGATCTACACAAACAGCAGTTTTCCAATTTACACAGTTTACATATATGTTTTGAGATATTTGGAGAGGGGTGATATGGGACTTATCAAAAGCCTTTGATTGTTTAGATAGAGGCTTCCTGTTACAAAGGCTTAATGTGTATGGAATCAGGGGATGCGCTCAAGACTGGTTTCGATCATACTTAAGTCACAGGTCTCAAAAAGTTGTTATTCGGAAAAACGGTATAGTGCATGGGTCAGATATATTGCCAAATTCAGTAGAAGTACCTCAAGGCAGCATATTAGGCCCCATTCTATTCATTCTATATGTGAATGATTTATATTTTGAAATTGATCACCTAAATTTTAATTTAACCCAGTTTGCAGATGATACAAATGTGTTGGCAGGCGGAGCAAATGTTCTTGAGCTAAATAATGATGCTGATAACTTTTTGAAATTAACAAATACCTGGTTTGGGACAAATAGGTTGTGTGTAGATAAAGAAAAAAACCAACTTAATACTCTTTAAAACAAAGTTAAATAGAGCAGAAAACCCAGATTTTATATTTCTAAATGATTCTCAACTTGAAATAAAGAAGAGTGTAAAATTTCTGAGTATTCACATTGATGAATTCTTAGACCGGCATCTACATATCGATCATTTGAATAAAAAACTCAATAGAATCTGCTACTGCATTCGTTTTGTTTCAAAATATTTAAGTGAGTCATCTAAAAGAATACTATATTTTGCCAATTTTCAGGGGACAGCTAGGTATGGTATAATTTTTTGGGCATCTAGCTCTAGGGTTCAAGATATCTTTGTAACACAAAAACGTATTATAAGTATAATCTTCAATATGTCCTACATATAAACATGTGGTACCTTTAGGGCCAAGGGAATACTTACCATTTATGGTTTGTACATACTTGAATTGCTTTCTTTTGTGTTTAAAAATAAACAACATTTATTTAGCAATATTAATCACCGGTATGAAACCCGGAATAACCACATAACATATTCAATACATTGTTTAATCCTTCTGGAAAAAAGCCCTTACTATATGGGTATTAAATTGTATAATAAGCGAGATAATAACATGAAACAAATTAACTCTGAAAAACAGCACAGACTAAAGCAATTTCTTATTGATCTTGAGCCTTATAGCCTTGAAGAGTATATGAATAATATTAACAATACTTAAAATTCAGTTCAATTAAGTTGTAGTGTGTACTGATTAATCACAATATGTAAGGTCACCTATATTTAAGGCTTTTATTTGTATTGTTTTATTAGGTATAAGAACATATGTAATTTGAAATAAAGAAATAAATAATAAATAAAATAAAGGCCGTCAGGATTATAGCGACTGGAAGTTCCAGTTAAGTGCGTTATTAAAGTTAGACGGACTTTGGAACTGTATAACTGAACAGTGGGAGCCTACGGTGGATGCTAATATAAGAGCGCGTCGTGAAGAGAAAGCTCTTTCAAAAATAATTCTTTGTTTGGACAAGTCGACGTCTCCTCATGTGATGCAAGCGCAAACTGCTAGCAAAGCGTGGAAAGCTCTTGAAAAAGCCTTTAAACACAAAGGACTTCATAGGCGACTAGGTCTGCTTAGGAATTTATGCTCCATAAAGTTAGAGAATTTTGGCACAATGGAAGAGTATGTCAACGAAGTCATGTCTTTGTCCCAAAAACTTATCAATTGAAAAACTGCTAGATGATGAGTTTTTAGGCGGTATCATGCTGCAGGGACTGACAGTGGACTACGAGCCAATGGTTATGTCACTGGTGTGGACATAACGCCGGGCTGCGATTTTACTAAACATACTTAACGCCAGCACAAGACACGCCCACCGTAATACGTCAGCTTAAAAAATCTCCGATATACTTGGCGCCAGCACACCGCACTAAATATACTGCGCTCCAGCACAAGGCTTGGTGTCATCTTGGCTAGCAGAAAGCAGATGTGTAGAAGTTTGACTCAAGTGAGAATGCGAGGCAATGGTTTCGACGCGCGTCCCTTGAAAGTTTTTGGTATTTGTTTTCTTTTGGGCTAATTTGTTTTTTGACATGCATTGGGTTAGCTTGGGTTAGTTTTTGTTGGTTGCGTCCCGCAGCCAGCGAAGCGAGTGGAGAGCATTGCATGAAGTAAAAATGTAAAAATTCTTTGCATTTCCAAATGGGTGAAAAATACTGTAATATACCTGACATATACGCGATTTTACAAAATTAACTTCACGCTAGAACAAGACACGTCCATCCTAATACGTCAGGTATATTATAGTCTTTCACCTATTTTCGAAATGCAATTTTTTTTTTTACATTTTCTCTTCATGTAATGCTCTCCACTAGCTTCGCTGGCTGCGGGACGCAACCAACAAAAACTAACCCAAGCTAACCCAATGCATGTCAAAAAACTAACTAACCCAAAAAAAAAATAAACACACAAAAATATGCATTCTCACTTGAGCCAAACTTCTATACATCTGCTTCCACCAAGCCCTGTGCTGGAGCGCAGTATATTTAGTGCGATGTGCTGGCGCCGAGTATATCGGAGATTTTTAAAGCTGACGTATTACGGTAGGCGTGTCTTGTGCTGGCGTTATGTATATTTAGTAAAATCGCCGCCGGGCTTCGTTAAGACGAAATTACTGCAGGAAAAAAATGGCACACTGGTGACAGTGCACTTGTCGCAAAGAATCTTAAAAAATCTCCATGGTGCTGGGACTGTAAACAGAAAGGACATTATAAAAATCAATGCCCTCAAATGAAGAAGAGTCCTCCAGATAATTCTGAAAAGGCAAACAAAAATAAGAATAGCCAAGGTGGACGGAAAGCTTTGTTCGTGAAAGCTTTAAATATCACTGGTATACATGAAACATCCTGGTATGTTGACAGTGGTGCCTCTTCCCACATGAATGGAAACAGAGAAATTCTTTCCAACCCAACGGATGAAGACTCGGGGCAGGACGTAATCGTGGCAAATAATGCTAAACTGTCTTTGAATGGAACTGACAATAGTGTTGTGAAGTTGAAACACAATGGATCTGTACATAATATCTCAAAAATTAAATATGTATCAAATCTGTCAGTGAATGAAATTGTTTCAAAGGGACATTGTGTGCATTTTGACGCAGAAGAATGCAGAATAATTGATGAAGGTAACTGTAGTATTAAGGGAGAACCTGTAGCTACTGCAGCAAGTGTGAATGGCTTGTATAAAGTAGATGTCATGAATCTGTTTGCGAATGTGGCGAAATCTCAAGATTCTCAGATGCTATGGCACAGATGCCTAGTCGCCTGGCGTTGTTGAAAAATGGTCTGGACACTGGTATTTTGTACAACAAAAAATAAAAACCGGAATACCGTGAAAGTTGCATTAAAGGTAAGCAGGCCAGAAAACCTTTCCCGTATAAAAATGATAAACAAGTCACACAAATAAACTTGACTTGATCCTCAGACCTTGTAGAACCATGGGGTGGCAATAAAATATGTTTACCCAGATTGATGACAGCACAAGGAAAGTATTTTGTTATTTTCTAGAACATACAGAATTTTTCAAAAACTTCTGCTCTATGGTGGAAAACCAAACAAAACGAAAAATAAAGATTCTGAGAACCGACAATGGAGCAACGAGCGTTTGGGGAAATTCATCAAATATCGGGGAATCAAACATGAACAAACCCCTACACTCCACAGCAAAATGGAGTGGCTGAACGCTACAATCGAACCATACTTGAAAAAGTACGTTCAAGGCTCATCGACTCAAATAGTCCGAAGCAGAAGTGGGCAGAAGCTGTCAACACAGCAGTTTATCTTTTGAACCGTTCACCAACTAAAAATATATGTAGTGAAACTCCTGAAGAGAAATGGACCGGCAAAAAGGTAGACTTGAAACATCTGAGGATTTTTGGATGACGAGCTTATGTTCGTATACCCGATGTGAAAAGAAAAAAACGACGACAAAAGTAAAGAGCATATTTTTGTCAGGTACTTTGAAATAAGTGCTGGATACAGGCTATTAGACCCAAATAACCATAGTCTAAAAATAGTCAGGGATGTTGTGTTTTTGGAAAACAAGCTTTCAGACGACCCATCGAAGATTTCCATTGCACCAACTACGTCAGAAATTCTTCCGTTGAAGATAACATATGGGAAAGAAGGTGATGATGCTGACTTAGAAGATATGCCAACTGAGGCCCCCATCTTCAAGAAGTCAATCCAGAAGAAAACAGTGATGTGCTAGTTGGTGAAAACGAAAATGAGTCAAGTGAGAGTGAAAGTGAAAATGTTGAATCCAGGTATCCTAAACGTGTAATAAGAAAACCGGACAGGTATGGTGACTGTATTACTAATTACGACTCTGATTTTGCTATGTTAATTATATCAGATGAAATAGAGCCAACAACCATTTCCGAAACATTGTCAAGCTCGCGAAGTGTAGAATGGCGAAAAGCAATTATAATAGAAATATTATTACAAATAAGTGGGTTTTTAAAATTAAGAGGAATCAGAATGGAGATATATTGACTTATAGAGCTAGGCTTGTAGCACAGGGGTTTACTCAAAAATATGGAGTAGATTATTCTGAAACTTTGTCCCCAGTTATCAGATTTAGTAATTTGAGTCTATTATTAGCAATGACAGCTGAATTAAACTTAGAGGCAGATCACTTAGATGTGGAAACTGCATTTTTAAATGGTGACATTGACCAAGAAATCTATATGAGTCAACCAGAAGGTTTTATAGAGTCAGGGTCAGAAAACAAAGTTTGTAAGTCGATTAAAAAAGGCTATCTATGGGCTTAAGCAATCCGCCAAATTATGGTATGAAAAAGCATATCATGTATTATTAGAGTTAAATTTTGTGCAATCAAAAATAGAGCCATGTATTTTCTTTAAAAATTTTCTGGATTCCATTATAATTATAGCACTTTATGTTGATGACTTATTTTCTACAATGATCACCAAGAGACAAAACATTTAAAAATTGAATTAAATAAGCATTTTCACATTAAAGACCTTGGACCAATCTCGAATATTCTCGGAATAAAGGTTGATTGAGATCGTTCAAAACGCGAATTAAAAATTAGTCAGGAAAAATATATTGAGAAGGTACTTGATAGATTTGAAATATCAAACTGTAATGCGGTAGGTACTACGTTAGAGCAAAATCAAAAATTGTTAGTTGTTGCAGAATTTGTTGATGTACCGTATCAGCAATTGATAGGATCTATAATGTATCTTGCAGTTTAGACAAGACCTGATATTTCTTTTTCTGTTTCTTTTCTAGGCCAGTTCAATAATAGTCATACTAAAGACAATTGGGTGAGTGCTAAAAGAGTGCTTAAATATTTAAAAGAAACAAAAGATATGGGAATTATTTTCAAAAAATCAAGTAAACCTATAGCTGGTTTTGTGGATGCTGACTGGGCCAACAATGAAATCGATAGGAAATCATTTTATGGCTATATTTTCATGTTAGCGGGAGGTCCAGTATCCTGGGAATGTCAAAAGCAAAAAACTATAGCTTTATGTTCCACCGAAGCTGAATATATCGGTATATGTGAAGTAACAAAAGAGTCATTGTATTTAAAAGCGCTATGTGTAGAAATATTTAGCGCAAATGACAATTGTAGTTTCTTAAATCTTCAATTGCTGATGACTATCTTTAACAATAACCAAAGTTCGATAAAATTGTCAGAAAATCATATTTTTCACAAACGCACTAAGCACATACATGTTAAATATCATTTTATTCGTTATAAAATAAAAGAAAATGATATTGAGCTTTCATACATGCCGGCATGATCGCAGATTTGTTATGAAATAAACTTGAAATAGTGTCCGTTACTGCGAAAAATATTGTTTTATAGGTATGTTAGCCGTCAGCTGATAAACCAGAAGCGGTTCCCAGAACTGCTACGTTGCAGGATAGCCGAGCAAGCCGATAAGCGCGAGAAACATATAATCTGCTTACGAGACGGAAGGCAGTCTTCGTCATACCGTAGTTAATATTGTATGTTTGACACGACCAATAAATGTTTTTGTGAAAAGTATGAATTTGGAGTATTTTTGATAATGAAAAGTAATTAGAGTTTTCATCAGAAGTGGGATTGTCCCGTGTCCAGTGCCGTAAAGATAATATCTCGGACAATACGAAAAATTAACGGGAAAAGTGCCGGCTAAAAATGGCCAAAGAATGTAGTGCAAACGGTGTCTCGCCGTACGTTGAAACAATTCTGGACAAAGCATCACCAAGCATACAGCCTAATTCCGAACCTCACAAAAGGTGCAGTAAGAAACTTTAATTAATCAATCTAATGGCTGCCCAACAACAGCAAAATGCTTAGTTGGCGAAACAGACAAAGGCGGCGATGATGTCATCACCTTTTCAGTCAACGCCCAACCTTTCGTAGCAGATGGATCAAGTACGCAAGCGCCATCATCTTACGCGCAACATTCAAATTAACCAGCTACGACCCTGACAACAGCGCACACTCGCACACGTAATCCACGAGTGGTTAGAAGAGAAGACGCTACGAAATTTAAGTGTAAAAGAAGAATGCGCACAGTTTTTCAATTTAATGGCGAGCTATACAGACCGCTGAAAAAGAACAAAAGTGGACCGTTGTACTTCCTGCTATAGAAGATAACATTAATTCTACCATTCATGCAATAAAAGGCCATACACCTAAAGTGTTATATCATGGAACAAATCCGAGATTATTGACGACTCAGCAATTCCTAGCAGACGCGCCGTCGAACGATAACTTTGTCGATACAAACAAGTTCGTTGGAGAGGCTCAAGTACGCCAACAAGCGAGCTCAGCATTTTAATGCCTCACGCTATCAAGCATCATTGTTTTCTACTTGGGGACCTTGTGGCTGTGGACGATTCTCAGCTGGTTGACGCGACGTGGGACGGGGCAACTTTGTGCAGTACTATTACCCAATGAGCCATAAGCCAGGACGGCGGACCACTGTTGCCGCTTATGACCAAGTACCTACGTCTACGGATTTCCACCAAATAAATACGTGAGTAACGTTTTGGCTACTTTGCTTTGCCATGATTTGATGAAGTTATTCAAAGTTCAAAAAGAAATAATTTAGCGAGAAATATTGCAAATTTGGTTTGTGGCAATCCCACAATAAGATTCGTAAGATTTAAAAACAAAAGAAAAATTTATAGTTAACTCAAACAAACATGTGTGTGTAATAAACAAACGAAAATACGCTATAAATTATTTCGTACAGGCATTTCCATTGTATAATAATAATACAGATAAATTTGTAGTATTTTAATCATTGAGTTAAAGGAATAATGGCAATCTCATTATTTGTTTGATTAAAGTAATAATGGCAACCCCATTATTTGTTTAAATAGAGTAATAGTGGCAATACCATTATTTGTTTAAATAATCTCTTTGTACTGTATGTAGTGCCAAGTTGACCTTACGTTATTTAATGCTTTTGAATACTACCTTGAGAAAATCATTAAATATTGATAAAGTAAATAATTAAAATGTTGAATCAGCACTATGCCAGTATCTGTTGTTTTGTATTTTAAAATTGCAGTCCTAATGTGTCGCAGGGACGCTCCAGCAGCCCTCGTATGTGCGGCGTAGACCCACGCAGGGTAATTCAATGAGATTTACTTAGGTGTGATCTTGTCAGTTATCAATAAAAGTATAGTGAAAAGTAATAATGGCGAGCACATTAACATTAAAGAAAAAGGGAGTAATGATAGTACTTTAGACTGTGTGAATTATTTCAATAAAGTTATGGCAATTCCATGATCAATTTATGAATTAAACAAGGAATGATAATATTTTAAAAGACGAAGTCTAAGGTATTTGAGTGAAACACTGACATTGCAAAATATAAATTTCTGTTGCTGTTTTCTCTTTCTAAAATTTCAGGCTAGCAATCTATTATTCTGCTTACGTGGAAAACCGAGCAGTGTGCGCAAGCACGCATACAAAGTTCAGCCGCACAGGTGCAAGATAAAGAACTCCGACCGAGTCCGACCGGCTACGCTACGACTGGAGATGGGCGATTGAGAGATGTTTGTATAATCGAGATATCATTCGATCGTTGATTTTAATACATCGATCATGAAATTGTTAGTCGCTACTAATTTCTCATTACTATTTGAAGAATCTTGACAATTTGGTGAATGATACATTTGGTTGATCGTTGCTCTTAGCATATTATACTAGGTACCACTTATGTTATATGGTTGTTAGTCGCACTATTGAGTGGACTTAGACATTGTTTAAACGACAACGACAATGACTTAGTCTAAGTCTTAGATTAAAGATTTGTCTATACTCTAAGGTGTGTACCATCGAGAGATGTCTCGATGAATGATGAATAATCTAGATTTCACTGATTCGTTCCAGAAATGAAACCGTCGAGATACGAGATATTATAATTTAGTACTAGTAGTTAGGATAGAGGCTATTAGTTTGTTTTACTAATTATTTTAGAATTTCAGCCGACGTCAGAGCCATGGGCCTTAAAGGTAAAATGGTTAATATTAAAGTTAAAACGTTTAAAGCTGATGTAAGTTGTTTGGAATTATAGTTTGACGGTTCTCGTACTTAAATGAGAACGAGTGTCGCGAATTATGGAAGGTGTTGCCTCTAATACAAAACTGATGTAATAGATTTGCCTAAAATAATTATTGCAATTGTAATGTCATGGTGACAGTACACTTATGATTTTACTGGTTCAGCTGTTGATTCATTTGAATATTTTATCATTTATTTTTGCCATACAATATACAGTTTAGCAAATAGATTTGCCTAAAATTATTGTTGCATTTGTAATGTAATGGTGAATAGTAATAAGAATTAAAAGAAAAGGATAGTAGCGATCCTACTATGCCTTAGGAGGTAAAGTTGACACTATCAGCTATGTAAGATGTAAAAATGGGTTAGTGGCACTCCCACTAGACTTAGGTGAAAATAGATGGCAGCACCATCTAAAATGTAAAGAAAGTTAGTGGCAATCCCACGATATGTGACTAAAAGTAAGGGGCAAGTGGCAATCCCACTCTGCTTAGATAAAAATAGGTGGCAATACTACCTAGGTAACAAAGATAAATACAAATAAAGTATGAAAATAGGTACACTTCATAGTGGTAATCATGAACAACAATAAAGTTTACTATGTAAACAATGACTAATTTGATACATGTTTCAATGTCTTTCAATAATAACTATCAACACTAGAGAAACTAAATTACAGTATTAATCGTGGACTATTACAAACATACTGGTGTAGTTTTTGCATTTCTAGAAACATAGGTCTATTAGGAGCGAGGACGCTCCACTTGCAGAATGGCCGTGTTAGCCGTCAGCTGATAAACCAGAAGCGGTTCCCAGAACTGCTACGTTGCAGGATAGCCGAGCAAGCCGATAAGCGCGAGAAACATATAATCTGCTTACGAGACGGAAGGCAGTCTTCGTCATACCGTAGTTAATATTGTATGTTTGACACGACCAATAAATGTTTTTGTGAAAAGTATGAATTTGGAGTATTTTTGATAATGAAAAGTAATTAGAGTTTTCAGGTATGTTAGAATCGTTTTTTTTTATTACTATTTAGAAAGCACCTTTAATATTGGGGGAGAATGTGGTATATTGCAATATTAAGAAGCTTTATGGTTTCCCTTATAGGTAATAAATTACATAAGTATGGTGCCTGCACACTTCAGCATATAGCTTATCTTAATTGCTTCGCTGAAAGAAATCGGATTTTGTTACACTTCTTTCGGTATGTGACCATACGAAAATACTTATCCTAGTTTCGTCGTTTGTTAAGATCCAATAGGCATAGCACGTTGTATTCCTTTATTAGTTTTAAACAGTAAACCTTCGTTCGATTCACTTTTTGTGATATTTCTTAAACACTCATTCCCTGCATCGTCAAATTCTGACAGTGTTCACCTAAAGATTTTGAACTGGAAGAATGTGTATGGTTTTGATTGTTGTACACATATGGCGGCTTGTGACGTTAGTCGTGACAAAGTCGCGGAAAACATATTTTCGTTGCTGTAAACCAAAGTCTTTAGTGCGTAAAGCATGAAAAGGGTATCACAAAGCTGCGCGAGCAGAGATTGGAACGAAAATGTTGATATAATCGACCAAAGTCGGCTAGTATGCCGTGAGCATTGCATAATCCCAAATACCAACTTAGAACGGAGCGAGCGGATTCGGCTTTTGATGAAGCAGCTGCTTGAAGAGATGAAAGCAAAAAAACAGTCTTGGAGCAAAACAAAAGATTGTTAGCAGAAAACCAAAATAAGATAGAAGCAATGGGTCTTGACTTGACTGTCGAGACTATAAGCGAGCACCGCGTACTGGAACGAGAAGGGCCCTTCCCAACTGCGGATGGAAAGATGACTGAAAACAACACACTGATCTCGAAAAAGTGCGAATTGATTACCCAAAACTGACCAGTCAGAAATACGAAGCCCAGAAAGGAAAGTCTTTAACAATAAAACGAAGTTTGATTCTCGCATACATCCCAGTAGTTCAAATGAACCGATCAAGCATTTTGATATTTCTGACAGACTAATATTTCGGAAAACTCAAAACAACTGTGCGAAGTTCGAAAACGAAGAGGATTTAAGAAAAATCTGGAAAAAAAGAGCCCCAGCCACCATGAGAATCAGAGAGGAAGAAACTAGCTTGAAGGTGGCACGGATAATACCACACATGTATATGCTTGCCTGTTTATATCAGGTTTAGCAGCGAAGTCTACAACGGAGGAAATCGTCTGCTACTTCAAAGAAAATGGAATACAGAGTAGTTCCTGTGAAAATTACACAGACATTTTGCCGACGACACAAACATCTTAATAGCTGGCAAGACATTGAAAGACCTAATTCAGATATTAACCGAATGGCTGAAAGGAACTCAGAGGTGGTTTGCTATTAATAGGACGATTCTGAACCCGGAAGAAGACTCACTACCAGAGTGAGTACAACTTCAGAAGGGGACGGTGGATTTAAGTGTGAGTACCAAGTTTATAGATATTCACGTAGAGCAAAACCTGAACTGCTCCGTGCAGATTTCGAGTGTTTGCTGAAGAATGATTACAGCATGATATGCACATGCAAAAGATTTATATTTGTTTTGGCCGAGCAATTATTTTGCTGACGTTCGATATTACGGAAGTTTTCGGTGTATTGCATGTGCAATGCTAAAATTTAAATCCGTTTATTAGTATAGATTCGCTCAGTTCCCAAATATAAACCTAATATCATATTTTGTTATCACATACATTTGAGAGTAATGAATATTTCTCAAAAACAGAAGTGGTGGTATAGGACATTTTAAACTATCAATGCTATGTGCGAATAACATTGATTTGATGTTTTATGAAAAGTAGTACTTACGAATTTCTAATTTAACATCAGGGAAATCGTCAAAGTTAGATGTGTCATCTATCGATCGCACCTCGACAGGAATAGCTGCCGGTCTTTCCCTGATGTGTTCCCAATCCACTCCTCTAAAGAACGGTATTATCTTCAGATCTTCTAAACCTTTCTGTGAACCTAATCTTCTTTCAGCCTCACAACAATATCTGAAAAACAAATTAAAAGGTTTTACTTATTTGCTCGAACAATAGCAATGTAATAATTACGTATATTATGTAAAATTATAATAATGGGGGTGTGTAAAATGAGGATCCCCCAATACTGATAAGAACTGTAAATAATTAGCTCAAATAAAGAGACAATATTTAAAACAGATAATCGTAAGGACATGCGCATAATAAATGACACAAATAAAGACTACCTTCCATAGATCCTAACTTGCTTGCACATGTGATGGGCACATCAAACGGAGAAAATATTCTAGTGTTTACTATATAAAATAGTTATGTTGTTTGCAGCGTTAAAAAATCTTAATAAAAAAGTGGAACGCCATCCTAATGCAATTAAAGTAAGAATCAGTGGTGTTTAAGATAAAATTATTGGCCTTTGTCTTCGTCTACACGTTAATAATATTCCTCTGTCAGTGGCCTGTATAACATAGAAATATCAGCTATATCGC
>MU182743.1:338418-361642 GCA_016904865.1 Pissodes strobi
CTCTTGATATTTCAATAATTACAATGGGGATAAATCATTGGTTCATCTACTTACTTTACAATTAGTATAAAATAGTACTTTCAGCTCTTGATATTTCAATAATTACAATGGGGATAAATCATTGGTTCATCTACTTACTTTACAATTGTATCTTTCGCTTCTTCAGAAATAGGCACCTCCGCTGGGAATACCAGGGTCTCGCGCCAGTTCATCACTTTCCTGTACGTGTCCTGAGGGTTCTCGGAACAGAAGGGCGGGTAACCAATAAGCATCTCATACATAATAACTCCGAGAGACCACCAGTCGCACGCAGGTCCATAACCCGTTTGTAGGAACACTTCAGGCGCGATATAGTCGGGTGTGCCTACAGTACTATAAGCGAGAGCGCGTCTGTTTTTCTTCCAGCTCTCCGCCCGTCGTTTAGAATCCATCGGTGAAGAGGTGATAACTGTAAGATAAAATATATTGTTATTATTATTATTATTTTTCTAGGATATCTGTTCATTATATCTATCTGTGTAGTGATAATTACTAATTATAGTGCATTTAGAGACACTGATTCATCATGAGGGTCCACAGCATCGCATTATTTCAGTAATCCCTTACAGGGTTACAGGTTACAGGTAATCAGCATACTAGAGTTCTCAATCTAACATAACTTGGACTAACATTCATTGGATGCTATTTTTGTAAGTTTTGAACCTAAATTAAGTTAAATATATTTTGCCCCTTGGACCCACAAGTTACAAAAAAAGGGGAAGCACATAAAGTGTCAGCCCCCTAGGTGATGGTATATAATTTGTTTGAGTTATCCCGATACCAGTGATCTTATTAGTATTCCATTTTTATCCGTTTTTGAAAGTACCTAATCTAAAAAATACGAGAAAAGGTTTCAATCATGACGAACAATGAAATGCTTTTTAATTAAATTATAATAAATTCCGTTATATTAATAGTATCTGTTTCCTCTTCCTTTAAAAGCAGACATCTATCTTTAATTGCTACCGTTTATTACCATTCTAACTTAGTACATAGTTAAAAAACCTTGCATATAATAAAATAATCATGAAACGAGGCGTAGATAAATTAAAACTTTAATTGACTTAATAAGTCGCCAGCGGCAATAATTGCAAAATATATTCTTTGGATTTAATAAGAGAAAGAGCTTTCGAATTTTAGACAATATAAATTATACGTGCTTCGTGCTTCCTAGGTATTATTTCAACATATCAAATACCAAGACATTTTGTTGTTGTAGATATGTTCTATATTGTTGTGGAAGCTTCATGTTTTTGTACCATTTTCTTTAGCAGAAATTTCTAATATTGGACCTCTTGTGTCAGTATACAAAAATTTCTTTAAACTCGTCAACAATAGTATATTATTTTATATGGAGGAAAAGTGATACTTTTCATGGCGCGCTCGTGTTTAACAGCCGAACGGAGTGAGGCTGGTAATAGAGAGCAAGCCATGAAAAGTAACTTTTCCTCCAAATAAAATATGCTGTTTTTTCTTCAAATGTCGACATATTAATGCAAAAACATCTCTTTTTATAGTAATAATATCTAATTATTATTAAAAATAAATGGGTTCGCAAGGCGGCTTAGACCACGGTCGTAGGTGGCCTTGCTTAGACCGGTGTCGGTGAATATAATGTAACATAAAGCTGTCAGTGGACACTGTCAACAATAATTATTTTTTTAAAATAGCGTCTCCGATTGCGTTTTAATTCCGTATTGATAAGCAGTTATTGAGTAAGTTCGATTAAATAATAACCAATTTGTTCCTAAATTAGTGATTTTTAGAAATGCAGTCACAAATTGAGTGATAAATACAAATTGTAGTTTAATAAATCTTGAGTGGTTGACGCTTATTTTGTTGTCTGTTTGTATTGTATCTATGTTGCTATGACAACACTTTTACCTCCGCCGGCGGAAAAGTGAAAAGTAAAGCTCCGGCGGAGGAAAAACGAAACTTCACGGCCGCCTACACAGTCGAGTAATGACGGATTTACTGACGTTTGAAGAAAAACTAATTTACGTGACTAAATAGTTCACACTTAACACTTATTATGTTACAGGTTACAAAACACTTAATCTAAATTAAAAATAAAGGTTTCTCTTTAATTAAATTGGGAAGCTTGTTAAATAGCTTTACCGCAATAAATTCTAGTCTGCTTTGGCACCTACTCAAGCGACAGTACATTGGGACATAGTTGGTGCTATTTTTGATGTCATGATCATGTACATCCCTATATTTCAGATGGTTATTATTCTGTTTTATATTTTCAAGGATATACAATGAGGGAAGGGTAAGTATGCCCAACCCAGCAAAAGCACTTCAGCAGTCCTCCGTGTAATCTAGCTCAGGCACAATCCTGATGGTTCTTTTTTGCAAACCAAAACCTCGCTGCGAAGGCGACGATCCTCCTCCATAGGCCATGCCACTCTGAAAAATACCAAAGTATGCTGCTGTTATGGTGGCATCAGATACACTGCCAAGCTACCTGCACATATTTTTAACGTGCGTATCCCACTTTAATGTCACAACCAAAAGGAAATTTCAATAGGGATGCCCTATCAGTAAGCACAGTATTTCTTAAGGTAAAAACCATCCTTTACATCTTTTCTTGGTTCAACAAAAGCCTCCTTGACAGGAGCCGGTCCTCAACCTCAGCCTCATTTAGGCTTGCAAGGGCTCCTCTTTTAGACTCTCCAGTTGCAAAGACTGTAGTATCATCAATAAAAAGCCCAAATTTACCTGCTTGGCGTCCCAGGAGTAGAACATTAGTACAGAATCTTGAGGCACCTCGTCATTTGCACCCGCTGGGACAGAAAACAGACCGTTGGCTTTCATTACCTGCCAGCGACCCTGCAAGTAACTGGGTATCAGAATTATAATTGAAGCAATAACTCATGGGACATACAATCTTATGCCTTGCTAAGTTCCCAGAAGACGGCAGACAGATAAAACCGGTCCTCACAAGAGTTCATGAGGCTATGTATCAGTTCAAGCGCAGCATGCATGGAGCTAATACCATGTCTAAATCCAAATTGACACTTAGAAAATAGGGTATTGGATTAAAAAGCATTATAACTTGGTAGAACTTTCAAAAAAAGTTAAGTATCTTTGCATCGTTCTTGACCGAAAACTAACCTGGAACCCACACCTGGAAAGAACTATCAAAAAAGCAACGGCAGCGCTTTGGGCCTGTCGACGACTCCTAAAACCCTCCATCATCTGGTGGTCCTCCAATTCTGTTGCAAAGCCTATTATAACCTACGCTTGCTTAGTGTCGTGGGTAAAAAGAAAGGAAATAACAACACAGCGACAGCTAAAAAGAGTACAAAGGCTCGCCTGTCTGCGTATAATAGGGGCTATGAAAACGTGCCTCACAGCAGCTCTGAAAACCCTACTTGACCTCCTTCCGCTGCACATATGCATAGAAAAGGGGGCCTGGACCAGTGTGTATAGAGACACTCAGACACAAAAACTGAAGTCAGGAAACCTCACTGGTCACCTTAAAATTCTGAAGGGCATCCAAATAGAGGTGATGACCAAACCAACCGATACAACGGAAACGATCGCTTCTTTGAAGTGATAATTGAAGACCGCAATACTATAGGGGAAAGACTGAAACAAGTAGAGAGGGGATCACTTGTCTGGTACACAGATGAATCAAAGATGAAAGAAGGAGTGGGATCCGAAGTTTACGGACCTAGGTGTTGTTGTGGTAGTGTTTCCTAAAGGTGCAGAGACCTTTTGGAAACACTACCACAATCTTTCAAGCAGAAGTAAATGCTATCAATATAGCCATCTCTGAATGCACCAAAAAGGTGCAAAGATCTATATCCTATCAGATAGTCAAGCAGCCTTAAAAGCGCTAGCATCTAGCAGAATAAACTCCCGGCTAGTGTGGGTCGTGGGATGGCTGCATATCAACTGGCAAAGAGAAATAAACTCACCTTAATGTGGGTACCAGGGAACTAGAGTGTGGAAGGCAACGAAGCTGACCAGCTCGGTACGGAATGGTGCACAGACTGCCTTTTGCGGGCCTGAACCAGTCTGTCTAGAGGGCACGAAATGAATGAACTGAGAAATTGGGAAAAAAGGCGGAAAGAGACACATTGGGCCAATGCACCTGGGCAGAGACAGGCCAAAAGACTCATCTCTCACTCGCCTAACTACACAAAAAAGCTTCTCAAGTTACAAAAAAAATTAGATAAAACTGGTCGTAGACCTTTTCACTTGATAAGACCCCTGGAGGTACCACCTCAAGAAAATAGGGAAAGCCACTGACGAACAAAGCAGATTCTGCTAAAACATCAGAGCACCTACTCTGCGAATGTCGAGCACTGACTCACCAAAGGCATCTGGAAAATGCCCTTGTGGCTCCTGGAAATCTACAAAAGCTCGACCCTCGAAATATTCTGAGGTTTTTGAAAGAGATAGGAATGTTCATGTAAAATAGAAGGGTATACACCATTGACCTCAAGGATACACAAAAGATTAATTGTGGTCGACGTGTTGAAGGGCAAATCTTGCCGAGCGATCCCTCTACCATACCATACCAAGGTTCTTAATTTCACTCAGCACTTTAAGACACTATAACTGTTTAACATTAAAAGTCACTTGACTTAGAATTTTGACAGATCTATCGTAGATTTGACTTTCTTTAGTACTTTTTAGGCAGGTATCCCCCAAAAAATACGTCCCTGTGAACTGCACTTACCGAGTTGGGTCTGAAGATTAGGATATGGTTAGAGTCCCTACTATGTCCCTGTGGACTGCAGTAGATGAGCGGAATAGGTGAGAGACAAAAATCAATCAACGTGGAATAAATTGATTCAATGGTATCATTTGAAACTCTTTGCTTCTTTTATAGCAGTTTTTATTGTTTTTTTCACGTCTTTATGGTACAAACAATCATTTTGCCCTATCATATCTCACTCACAAGCAATAAGGACTCTTTATTCGCTCAAGTAACTAGAAAACCAGCTTACCTTATCTGGATAGTCTGAGCTCTTTGCAAGTATTTTTTTTTTTGGAAATGCATAGAGATATGCATCCTTTGTTAGGCTTGTGTTATACTGAGGTGTTATTAGGTAAATAATTGTTTTGCTTCTGAGATGCTGTATATTTATAAATAAATATTATATTTTTCGAAGAATTCAAGAATTTTCGTAAGAAGAAACATTAACTACGTAAGAAGAAACATTAACTACGACATAAAAAAATCAAAAAGATGACTACAAATAAGGCATAAAACGCAAACTTGTCGAGGAAGATAACAAACCTATTGAAACTATACTAACCATTAAAAGACCAAGACATCGTCAACTCAGTGATGGTGCCAGTCGAGAGCGATTCTAAAGACGATAAGGTTTTGAGTGAAAAATAAGTAGGTGAGGACATATGTATCATTTATGGTGATGTTGGAAAACATAGAGAATTGTGACTGGACCATGATGTGGATAGTGAACGCGGATATTTTATATCCTATTGTCGATCGCTAGCTGGAGGGTAATCGAGTTTACGGAGGAAAATGTTCAAAAAATATATATTTTTTTAAAGTGCATTATTATCACATACATGTTTCTTTCAGACTAGAAGCATTGATTTACTCGCTTTTTGATAATTTGGTATAAACAATAGAAATTCACCAAATTGCTTGCTTTCCACACCTTTACCCTAGTATTAAGCCTTTGTAATATCTCGATGTAAACATTGCGCTGGCGAATAAATAAATAAATAACATATTACTAATGCAATTGCTCCCGTTGTGGGTGGTGCATGAAGATTAAATTTATAAATGCTAAGTACAATCGCACATGTACACCTTGTATATGCCTTTCCATAATTTGATACTTTTATATCAATTTGTGGGCAAGACAACACTTTCTAGCAGTAAAAAAATAAAAATACGATAGGACACATCTTTTTATTGCAAAAAAATCCTATGAGTTACATTAAGCCGCTTTTCAGAATTAAAAGCATCAAACAAATAATTAGAATTGAATAATTCGTAGATAAATTGAAGAACTTTTCCCAGAGATAACTGTCTACTTAGTACTAGTAATATTTTTTTTATCAGGAATGCGATTGTTCAACAAAGGCAGAATAAACTCCGTTAAGCATTGTCTGATAATTTTAACCGATTTAGTTTCCGTTGCCTTTACAGTAAATAATCCCATGTTTTACTATTCCTCGTTGTTAACGACAGTACTACTAATTCCATGAAAATATTTGACAAACTGATTAAAATGCAAGTCAATAAGTATCCTCATTCTGTATTTAGAATATAAAATTGAAAGGCAAGGATTGTTGTGATTTCGCAGTATCGGAAACTTTGCAGTTTGGGAGGGTCATTATTATACACCAAAACATGTTGAATAATCTACCTACAGTAGTTTTGGATATATGAATTCAAGAGATAAAATTAATCGTAAGAAAATTCTTAGATCTACTACTAACTACTAGAACTCTTTTAAAAAAAATTGAATGGCACTTCTGGTTTAACCCCAAGTGGCGATAACTATAAGGCCAGTACTTTGAACTTCGATTAGTCACTTTAAACACTCGTTAAATTAATCCGTGCGTTGAATGTGCCAATGTCAGTATATCATTAATTACTCGAAGTGATCCAAAGATCTTCTTCTGGTGCCGTCTTCTATTGAAGGTTGGCTGTCATTCTGGCAATTTGGATCTTAGAGACTGCTGCACGAAACAATGATCTGGTGCATTCCCTTATGTTTTTCAGCCAAGATGTTCGTCGGCGTCCTAGTGCTCTGCGTCCTTAACTGCATTAAGCGATATTTTTCACCTCTCATTATATGTCCGAAATATTCGAGCTTGCGGCGCTTTATTGTTCCTAAAACTTCGGTTTTCGTTATATGTATGCGTATTAAAACTTCAACGTTACGTACTGCCCTCCAATCCGTAGAGCAGTATATGGGAAAGATATAACATCTAACTAGACGCAGCCTCAGGTCTGTGCTTAGTTGTCGGTAGTTTGAAAGTTGCTTCATTTTGATAAACGCATTACGGGCTTTTTCAATGTGAATTCGCATTTCCTGTCCGATATCCCATTCAGCGTTCAGGCAGCATCCGAGATAGTTGTACGTCTGCACGCGTTCAATATTTTCGTTTCCCAACTTTATGTAGACATTAGGTATCAATTCTCCGTTTAAAAACAACCATAAATTTGGTCTTTTTTGTGTTCCTTTTTAGTCCGTTGGCGTTGCTCGCTTATTGAGCTTTGTAATGACAAAGCTTCCGTCAGTATAAATTTGGAATAAATATTAAATAAAAGGGGGGGATAGCACACAGCTCTGTCTTACTCCTCTTTGGATTTATATTTCATCCATGAACTGTTTGAACTACTTGAACTGAAGCTCGTTGATTCCAATAGAGATTGGCGATAATTCTTATGTCCCGTTGATCCAGCCCGATTTTATGTAAAAGTTGTAACATTTTTATTTGACCTTTATCGAAAACCTTTTCGTAATCTATGAAACATATGTATATTGGCTTATGTCAAGGCATCTCTGAATCAATACCTGAATGCTAAATAGAGCATCTCTCGTTCCAAAGCAATTTCTGAATCCAAACTGTGTGTTGGACATATTTTCTTCGCCTTTTTTTTATATATTCGGTTGTGAATTATCTTAAGGAATATCTTTAATACATGACTCATAAGACGTAGGGTTTTTTTTGGTACTGCAATAAAAGTAGACTTTAGCCAATCCGTAGCTGTATATGTTGTTAAATTAAACAGATCAGTGAGAATCCTGGCAACATCATCGGGTCCCGCAGCTTTGCCATTCTTTGACTGATGAATCGCCTGTATTACTTGCAACTTCAAAGGTGTGTTGACTTGGTCTGTCATCCAATCCAATCCAAAGATAATTCAGGTAAAATTTAAAGGTGAAATAAGTTTGGAAAAAAAACTGTTTGAATATGCTTTTAGCTTTATTTTGGCGACACATGCCTTGGCTACCCTATGGTTATATCATAAAGGAAACTAATGGGTTCGTATATGGTTATATGTAAGAACCTGCTGTTTTTGGATTAAGATAGAGAATTAAAACATCAAGTAATGCTTTTTGGAAAAGTTCCAAATTACTTCTGAACTGTTACTATGAATTTAGGAATATTGTTAGATACATTTGTTGTAGCCTCGTCCTTCAGTTTCAATTTTGTCCATATCTCGACTCATTTGCCGATACATACAGAGCAAAATTATTCGTGGAAACGTCAGGTATGACTGGTTTTTTGCGAAAATGACAACAGATAATCTCATAAGAGAAGTCAATGTAAAAATTGCATAATTAATTAAATCAAGCAATTGGTACGAAAGAAGCGGGTCAAAATCAAAGCGACATGGCTAGTAGAAAGTATGGTGATCTCCACGCTATAATAGGGCGAGCGTGGAGAAGGTTTCAGTCAACAAATAGCGTAGCTTATAGTTTATGGACATCGTGGAGCCTGTAAAAGAGCAACAATGGCTAGAACACAATGTTTAATACATGCAGTAACGTTAATCCACATATGTTTACAGAGAGACACACTTAATATCTCCAAAAACTCAATGTTTATAATTTAATTTAACCGACTAAGTTTATGCTGAAATGCTCAACCAAACTATAGAGCTATCGATTGTTTATGACCTTGCAAACCTAAGCTTACAAGGTACCTTCCACACTATACTGCTGTGGTGAAAGAGTGGTTGGACCAAAATTATCCAAACCAGTTGATTGGAAGAAGAGGTACAACTGAGTGACAGTCAAGGTCACCTGACCTTACCCCTAAGGCATTACAATCACTAATTTACAAAACCCAGCCGGCTTCTCTCGAAGAATTGCGTTAGAGGATAATTTATGCTTGTCGAAGTATTCCAAGAGCCATTTTTGGGAGAGTTAAGTAGGAATATGAAAATCAGCTTTATTTTTAATTAGAACAAAATCGCAATCATTTAGAGCACTTAATAAAATAGCTTAAAAAAGCAAAAAACAAGTATTTACTTTATAGTGTTTTAATTTAAGCTTGGGATCCTTTTTCATCACTTACATTTATTTTCTAATAATTATATTCGGCTTCTCTCGAAGAATTGCGTTAGAGGATAATTGATGCCTGTCGAAGTATTCCAAGAACCATTTGTGGGAGAGTTAAGTAGGAATATGAAAATCGACATTATTTTTAATTAGAACAAAATAGCAATCATTGTGAACACTTAATAAGAGAATATCTATAGACTCTGATAAAATAGCTCAAAAAAGCAAAAAACAAGTATTTATTTTATAGTGTTTTAATTTAAGCTTGGGATCCTTTTTCATCATTTACGTTTATTGTCTTATTATTATTTTCAGATTTTGTTAACATTTCTTACTTAAATCTCATTCATTTTGATATCGCTGAAATAATTTTTGATAAGCTTTCCAGATATGTGTCACGAGTGGGGTAGTGATTTAAGATTTTAGAGTGGGTGAGAGTAGTGCTTCAGGGGGTGGGTGAAGGTGGTCTGCAGAAGACCTTATTACCCCCCGTTTTTGTAAAAATGGTATTTTTTATATCCTCTTTAGTGCAGAAAATATAGCCACTGTAAGTTTTCTAATAGTTATATATAAGGGGTCACGTTTAAAATTCCAAAGGATAGCACATATAGTTTTGCTTTTACAGTCTTTGGTCGTTCATTTTCAGATCGTGCCATCGTTTTGGCACCTCTAGGTTCGTCCCTTCTCTCCACTGCTTATTCTGCTTTATCTTACATTTAGCTTGCAGGTAATTTCAAACAAAGTTTAAATTTCAGGGGGGTTGAGAGAACATACCTTGACTTCTTTTGGATAGTAATCCGTAAATGTATTTTAAATAAAAAATTGCCTAACGACAAGGCTAAGATATGTGTTGGTATAGCGCCCTGTAAGGCTAATATTCTTTACATGCCGTTGGTAGAATTTTCTTTGATATGTAATAAACATTTTATAATTATATTAAATTTAATTAATTCCTAATAAGTGGATATCCACGACGCACGATTCTGGTTTGAATTCAAGTGTGTATATAGAAAATGACCCTTTTATTAGACTTCAACTAAATGTCTAGAGTAGATAAACTATGGGGTTTGAGCGGCAATTTCGCCCACTTTTACATGTAAATCTCCATAAGAAAATCTGAGGTTCATGGTTTTTAAGACCACCGACGCGACGCGACGCCCCGATCTCAGGATCGGCGCCGCCGACTTGAGCATATTTAACGCACCTGATCCTAACCCCGAATTTTGGTCGCACCATAAATTACTGGCCATGACGTCATCGCCAAGGATTAGGCCACTTGGGCTATATCATTCTAAGGGTTTCTGTTAATGTATATCTTCATGGATTTATGCCAGTTTTCGTTTACGGATGATCAACCTCAGGGATTTGACCTTTAGATATCATCTGTCTCTCTGTCTGTCTAAAAAGCTGTCTTAACTGTCTATAAAGCTGTCTGCCTGTCTCAAAAGCTGTCTTAGCTGCCTATAAAGCTGTTTAAGGTGTCCATAAAGCCGACTGTCTGTCTCTCAGTGGCCTAATCCTGAAAGATGAAATCTGGAGGTCAAATTCCTGGGGATGATCTTCAGTAAACGAAAACTGCCATAAATATATGAAGATACCCTACATTAACCGAATCCTTAAAATGATATAGACCAAGTGGCCTAATCCGAATGTATATTTATAGTGCGACCAAAATTCGGGGTTAGGACCAGGTGCGAGGTACCACGCCTTTAAATATGCGATAGCCCAAGCCAGCGGCGTCAATCCTGAGATCGGGGAGTCGCGTCGGTGACCTTGAAAACCAGAATGGACTTAAGATTTTCTTATGGAGATTTACAAGTAAAAGTAGTATCTACTGTCTAGCAAATACTAAATAATAATAGGAAAAAAAGAAACTTCATATAAGAATCAGGCACCTTTGACAGATAATATTAATATAATATTTACTAAAAATATATTACTTACTGAAATCTGATGGTTTCGCCTGGCTTAAGTCTCTGTAGAAGTCCGTCCTATGCGATTTCTTCAACCCGGTGCACAGCCCAAAATCAGACAACTTTAGGTGACCCTTAGCGTCCAACAATAAATTATCAGGTTTAATGTCCCTATGAATAAATCCTAACTTATGTATCGAGTCTATTGCTAGCGCCGTCTCGGCGATGTAAAACTGCGTGCACTCCTCCGAGAGCGTGTCTTTTTTCATTAGAAGCGTCATCATATCGCCTCCCGGCAAGAATTCCATTATCAGGTAGAGGTTTATTGGGTCTTGAAAACTGGAAAAGGAAATCTGATTAGAATCAGAAAGCTATAAAAACACCTGGATAATTTATAGTTATCGTGTTTAAATTAATATCTTAACGGATGACGAAGGTTTTAGCCTGCAGCTGAAACCCTGGTAATTTCACCTTCACAGCAACTTTGACTCAATAACAGCATTTATATACATTCAAAGTCAATCTTAAAAAAAATTTTAAGTTTTGCATCAATGTTGATAGCTTTGTTTTCAAGTTGTAGGCGCTTTTATCATGATTATTATCCGATATTGATTTTGCATACAAACTTGAATAAATTTGATATTATACAGTGTAACAACGAGAGTTGCATTTTCCCTAAATTATTATGGATATCAACAACTTTATTTTTAAATTAAATATAAAATTTTAAAGGCAGAAGTAAATGGAACCCGCAACAACTCTCCTACCTACCGGCCGGAAATGCTCATGCCGCAAATCAGGACGTGGATATCGGTCATGGTAGAAACATCAACATCGACCAAAAAATTCGTATCAGTTTTAATCCCAAGGTGTTATTTAATTGCGCTAGATAATACACATCCATACAAACAAAATTTCGTTCAAGGTCAATCTTAAAAAACTTTGTTAGCTTTCTATCAACAGCGGCTCAGAATCGGAAGCGTCTAGCTGCACCAGAATGGATTTCGTTTGCGAAGCTTCGCACATGCTCAGTTTTTGACACACATTTGGCAAAAGGCTTATAATTTTTGGCGAATTGCATTCAGCAAGCCTGGTGGCGCAGTGGTTATTACGCTTTGCTTGTGATTCGACGGTCCGGGTTCGATTTCCGTCAGTGGTGAGAAGTCTGTAAAATGTTTTTTTTTCTTTATTTTGGGGATGCATTGGGTTAGTTTTGGTTAGTTAGTTAGGGAAGTTAAATAGCCAACGTTTCACCATGCGCGAAGCTTCGCAAACCGAATCTATTCTGGTGCAGCTAAGATTCTTCGCTCAGAATCGATTGGAATGATGAGCATTATGTGCCTATATCTGGCAGTGGCCGCACTGACCTTTATATAAACAATGACACAGATGGGTAAAATATTCATTATTGCTTTGTATAGAACGTGTTGTATTGAACTCTTTGTTATTTCACTTATTTTTATTAGAATCTGTGCAACTAGAAATATATGAAGAGGAGACTGTAATGAGATAGCATCGAAATTAAGGAATGCTAAGCTAAAGCTATACGCGATTGTTTTTTTTTCGTTTCCTGTTTTTATCGGAAAATGACATTAATCCGACTAAATTATGTTAACGTGAGCAGTGAGCACCGGTCTATTAAACTATTAAACCGGATTAGCTATGTGCATACAATGGCATATTCCCAGTGTATGTACGCATTTTAAGTGCATGACTGGCAAATGTTTATATTTAGAGCTCATAATTGATTATTATTCTAGGTTACATGCCTTTAAGTCAATGAAAAATAAATACGGTAATTACTACACTCGTGGACAGAAAAAAAACGGCCAAACAAAACTTCCTTCAAAGTCAAGTTTTGCATTGACTTTGATAATTTTGTTGTAGACTCTCACTCTCATGACTATTATCTAATTTGCAAAATCAGCAAAAAGCTTTAATGAATTAGGTGTTATAGAGTGTCGCACCAAAAGTTCCATTTTGTCCAACATGTCTGAACCACAGCTTACCAAACAATCAGCTATCCAACTCTTAAAATTTGAACAATATGCGCATTTCCTCGCGCAGGCCGCCATTCTGGGTTAAAATCTATCAAATTCGACAGTGTTGGCTCGTCGCTCGTGGTCGTGTCAGATGAGTTGTTTGTGTTAGCCAGTGTCGTAGTTTCAGTTTAGGTATATATATTTGCTAGTTACAGTAATTAACAGTGTACATACGTTCTTGAACAAACTACTTATTTTATAATATCTGTGCTTGTATATAATAGAAATGGATAAACCGCGAGGTGGACACGTTTGTGCCGCTTAAAACTGCAGTGCGAAAAGTTATAAATCTAACAAGAATAGTATATTATTTTATATGGAGGAAAAGTAATACTTTTCATGGCGCGCTCGGGTTTAACAGCTGAACGGAGTGAGGCTGGTAATAGAGAGCAAGCCATGAAAAGTTACTTTTCCTCCAAATAAAATATGCTGTTTTTTCTTCAAATGTCGACAAATTAATGCAAAAACGTCTCTTTTTAATAGTAATAATAATTATTATTAAAGATAAGTGGGTTCGCAAGGCGGCTTAGACCGGTGCGGTGTTGGTGAATAGGCTCAGGTTGTTGCTATAGTAATGTCACATAAAGCTGTCAGTGGACACTGTCAACAATAATTATTTTTTTTAAATTGCGTCTTCGATTGCGTTTTAATTTCGTAGTGATAAGCAGTTATTGAGTAAGTTCGATTAAATAATAACCAATTTGTTCCTAAATTAGTGATTTTTAGAAATGCAGTCACAAATTGAGTGATAAATACAAATTTTAATTTAATAACTCTTGAGTTGTTGAACCTTATTTTGATGTTTGTTTGTATTGTATCTATGTTGATATGACAACACTTTTACCTCCGCCGCGCCGGCGGAAAAGTGAAAAGTAAAGCTCCGGCGGAGGAAAAACGAAACTTCACTGCCGCCTACACAGTTGCGTAATGACGGATTTACTGACGTTTGAAGAAAAAATCAGTTTTTTTAGATTTCCCAAAGATGCCATAATAGGTCTGTTCCAACTGACCATGAAAACCGTACATGGGACGGTAATTTCCAGTAGCATAATTCGTTTGTCAACATGATGACATGTGGTTTATCGCCTTCAAAAGTGAAATTGACAACTGGAAATGACGGTCCATCGTACGGTTTTCTAGTCTGTTGGAACCAGCCTTAAGTAAGTTTTTTTGACAAGCATCTTAAAAATGATGTAGATACTTTTGTAGCCTAGAAATATATTTCATTAATGTAAGCATAGCTGTTTTTACAGGAATGTAAGTAATTTTGAATGTAATACTTCTTACTATGATATCGTTTATCCTAAAATGAAGATTATGTTACAAATTACCTTAAACAAATTAATTGTTTTAGTAGTTATTTGTGTTTTTAGAGCGTAAAGTAACGGATTGCCGCTTGAGAAAGAATATTACCGCGGAGCGCGTTAACCTTCCGAAAATGGCAATCTTACTTCGCGCTCAAAAAATACACAGAACTTTTTCTATAGCCGCATTTTTTAAAATTAAATGCACATTTTTCTCTCTACTTATTCTGAAAATTGCAAATGACTTGTCATTTTTCGCATATTATATTCGAGCATATTTAGAGCAGGAGTGCCAGCATCCATTGTAGCAAATGCACGACTGTCATTTATTTATACTTTTGGTTGCCATCACTATCCATAGCACACTCGACGGAAAAAGTGAGAATTTTCATTTCCGTGTACGCTTTAGAGCATAAAATAAGGATGCCGCGGCGTTCGTCGATTTTGCGATTGAATTTGAAATTACTAATTAGTTATTTTGCACACGGCTGTAGAAAAAACAATTATTGTACAGGGTGGCCCGTTTAAAAGGGGCCTATAACTTATCTCGAAAACGACGGGGGTTGCAAAAAAAATTAAATACAAAAGTAGTTCCTAGTAAAATAATCTTTATTTTTTTTATATTTTTTAATCGACACTTTTTTATATACAGGGTGATCAAACAAAGTTATATTTTTTTCAATGAAACACCCTATATTTTATTACATTTTTGGATTCTATTTAAAATTCTAAGCATATTTGATGTATGATGTTATACCTCTAGAGTTAGTACTTTCACAGCTATAAACAGTTGAAAATCGGTACTTTGGTTTCTTTTCACCCTGGTATCAAGAATACCATTAGAGATTGAGCAAACTGAAGTCCACATTCCTATCTTAACTTTTCAAGAGCTATCTCACGGTACTAACTGGCAGGTCGTACGATGGGTACCAAATCTGGTACCTCGGAATGTGAAATTAATTTTACTTCATCTCTAATGGTCTTCTTGCTACCAAGGTGAAACTTAGCCAAAGTACCGATTTTAAACTGTTTATAGCTGTGAAAGTACTATCTCTACATCAAATATTCTGAAAATTTTAAGTAGAATCCAAAAACGTAATAAAATATAGGGTGTTTCATTAAAAATGTAACTTTGTTTGACCACCCTGTATATAAAAAAGTGACAATTAAATAAAAACAAAAAAAAAACAAACAAAAAAATAAAGATCATTTTACTAGGAACAACTTTTGTATTTAGTTTTTTTTTCAACTCCCGTAGTTTTCGAGATAATGTATAGGCCCCTCTTAAAAGGGCCCCCATTTACAAAATTAACGTAATTTAAAACTCATATCCATAGCTTTTCAAACCTTAAATCCTTAAATTATATTAAATATTAGCTTCAAATACATGTACCTCTAAATCGCTTACAAAAGGTTGTATACAAGAGGTGTGTACTTTTATGTATAATCAAAGAAAATTCTACTACTTTTCTTTGGTATAACATAATAATGTTGTCTTAGGGCAAGGACATGGCTCATAAGTAGGCAAAGAGAAGACTTGTTAAATATGGACAGTGACAGACTTTATCAAAACTACAGGCTTTGCAGTATCCATTTCAAGCCAAAAATGTTTACAAACATACAAACAGCCAGTTTTGTCGTTTAAACCACAATGCAGTACCTACGATTTTTAGAGCATTCGAGGAATCCTCAAAAAATGATCATCCTATTGCCCTTGAGAGCCCGTTATTTCGTTTTGTATAGATACATATTTGATAACAAACCTATGTTATGCCTTAAATAGTTATTTTTGTAAAATAAATCAATATTTCTATGATTTCAGTGGTTTATATTTCCTTTCTTCCCGCTTAAGACAATATCTTATATAAGAAAAAACTAAGTATAGGTACCTATATTTAAAACAAAAAGTTGATATCTATTTTTTTTGTTTCAGCGAGAATGTAGATACTCAAATATTCAAATAAAAATTAACTAAAACCGTTGATTGCATCCAATCAACGATAAAAAAACTAAAAAAAAAATAAGATATAAATCAAAACTCCAATCCTGTCTATTTAAAATTGAATACTCCTTATCTCGGCCCTGTGTTTTAACCCGAAATGGCGTCGGTCACGTCAGATTTTTATTTCCACTTTGACAGGAGAGTCGGCTAGCTGATTGTTTGGTAAGCTGTGTCTGAACATCCTGTGGAAGAATTTAACGTCAAAATGATGGGCCTATACAGGGTGTTTCAAAAGTATGGTTAAAAACTTCGGGAGGTGATTACTGACATTATTCTAAGATAGAAAGTTCCCATAAACTATGGTCCTTAGTCGTTTCGCTACGGAGATACAGGTTGTTGAATTTTTAATAAAAAAAATAATAACTCCTAAATGCGTTAATGTTTTTTTACAAAGTTTGGGAAATAAAATAAGTATTTAAGGACATTTATTTTCAAGATATAACACTTGTCCAAATTTAACCAGTGGCGTACGAAAAAAAAATATATATTTTTTTCTTCAAACGTCAGTAAATCCGTCATTACTCGACTGTGTAGGCGGCCGTGAAGTTTCGCTTTTCCTCCGCCGGAGCTTTACTTTTCACATTTCCGCCGGCGGAGGTAAAAGTGTTGTCATAGCAACATACAATACAATACAAACAGACAACAAAATAAGCGTCAACAACTCAAGATTTATTAAACTACAATTTGTATTTATCACTCAATTTGTGACTGCATTTCTAAAAATCACTAATTTAGGAACAAATTGGTTCTTATTTAATTAAACTTACTCAATAACTGCTTATCAATACGGAATTAAAACGCAATCGGAGACGCAATCTTAAAAAAATAATTATTGTTGACAGCATAGAAAAGTGAATTATATATATATAAATCACTTTTCTATGGTTGACAGTGTCCACTGACGGCTTTATGTAACATAACTATAGCAACAACCTGTGCCTATTCACCGACACCGGTCTAAGTCGCCTTGCGAACCCACCTATCTTTAATAATAATAATTACTATTAAAAAGAGAAGTTTTTGCATTAATTTGTCGACATTTGAAGAAAAAAACAGTATATTTTATTTGGAGGAAAAGGTACTTTTCATGGCTTGCTCTCTATTACCAGCCTCACTCCGTTCGGCTGTTAAACACGAGCGCGCCATGAAAAGTATCACTTTTCCTCCATATAAAATAATATACTATTTCCGGCTGCTTATTTTATTTAGGACATAAAAGATATTTGGTGTTTTTTGATACGAAGAACGGTTTAAGCTAAAATAATTTTTGAGTGGAACAGAAATTAAATAAACGGCTCTATTTTTAAATCAAAACAATAATGGCGAGGACAATAAATTTGTATTGTCAGCTGCCCAATTCGAAAAAATAAAGTAAAATTAAAAAGCCAGTGGCTTACAAATATGTCACAACTTCCATTTTAAAAAAATCCAAGTTACGCATTTTTGACAGCTTTACAAACCTTATTTGTTTTTCCTGATATTAAATTCTGGCATTTTGAGAGAAATTCCACAACTTTCCTAATTTAAATGTTCTTCAACTCTCCAAATAAAACAGTTATTACGAGTCTGTGATTAAAGTCGTGTTTTAGTTAGAGTTGAATAAATAAATCAACTTAACCGAGAACCTATTATTGTCTACTTGGAGAAAATCAATACACAAAAGTTAGAGAAAAGCCCGCAATAATTAGTTCGAAACGAAGCATTGTAATCTAATTTTAAATCTCGAATTAGTTTCGAGGTGCAAGCAAGTTTATAGCATTAACGTAGAAAGAGATAAACTATACTCGGGATAATGAAGAAAAAACAGCGGAAAAGGAAATTGACAATTTGTGTGGGGGTTCGGCGGCCTGAGCACCCATACCCCCAAAGTAAAAAATAGGAAGCAATTTTTTCCTTTATTCTCCCCATTTTGTTAAAAAGCTGAAGTCATGAGGGCGCTCGAATCGCCTCATATCCACTATGCAAAGTCATATGTAAAAACAACAACTATAAGATCTTAATTATTTATTTATTTATATATTAACGAACAAGACAATAGATAGTTTTTGTGCCTAGGGTCTAAACAATTTGTTCTCTCGTAGCCAAGTTCTCCATAGGCAGTGTAAAAGCACTAAATTTGAGTAGGGTTAGTTTGGGTTAAATTTAAAAGGCGAAATGCTAAGGCATAAAGATTCCTTAGTAGTTATTGTATTTGACATCCATGGGCAGGAGCCATTTATGCTTCAACTTCATTGTCTTTATTTCAAGCTTGTAATTTTTTTTTTAATTTGGACGATTTCCTTAGCTAAAATTGACATACGTTTGCCTGTCTGAAAGTTGACTTCAAATTTGAATATATTGTACACGTGACCAGAAGATTTCCATCTGGCTTTCAACCAATATTCTTGCCGGAAAAGGGGGAAATCCTGAGAGAAATAGATTACAATGAGTTAATGAAATAAAGAATAGAAATAACCGTCTTAGAGGATGAGGCAGTGTTTGTAAAAATGTCATAATTAGGTCGTTTTTAGAGGTTCCAGAATCAAGAAATCTAATCGCACTAACAATTTGCATTTTTAATGTCCATACACACCAGAAAGTAATTCAAAGTAATCATTAGGATGTCAGAAAAAAAATGCCAGGCGCATAGTTTCGTCACAAAAAGCGACATAACGATGCATTCTTTAATTTTACTTCAAATAATAAAGTATTTTATTAATTATCAAGTTCAAGGGAAGTGCCAAAAACCCTGGTTTCCAGTACTAAACCATAACAGTCATTTCTGAGACAAAAAGGAGAAATATTAACATTTTTATCAAAACTTTAATTAAATCAAAGTGCAGTGGCGCTCCCTACAGCGGATTTGCGCTGTCGCAATTGTCGCAAAATAATTATGCGGCAAACAAGCTAATTTAGGATTATTGAAATTGTCTGCGGAATTATAATTTGACACACATTTTAATTAAAGTTCGCTGGAAGTTTTAATCTATTGAACACCTAAAAACCTATACACCTTCGTTCAACCATAAACCTAACTACTACTCGGAGTAGTTAGATTTATGGTTCAACTGATTACATATCTTGCAGGATAGCAGAGAAACATTTTTCTTATTGTGGATTCATGAAGTCATTCTTTAGAAAATCTCCTGTATGCCCTGAAGTGATTGATTTTTACAGAGTGTTCAGTAATTAAGAAAAATATTTCTTTTTTGTAAAATAAATTTTCCTGTAATTCCACAAATTAAAAGTAACACCATCACACCATTTGCAAAAACGCGAAATGTTTGTTAGGTTGTAAGTCAGTGCCCTCTAGCATGTATTGTAAAATACATATTATGATAGTTTGTAAAGTGGAATATAGAGAAAGCCCTTTTAAACGAAATCAAATATGTTTAATTCCGTTAAATCAAACCAGAGTTATACCCATTTAAAAAAAAAGGTCAACCTTCCGCACACTACTTTATGTTCAAAGATAAAACAGAATTCTGTTACGCATTAGGATTACGATGATAATATTTAATTAAGAAATCTCTTCACTTTCAAAAAACTTGAGAAAAGTACGCTTATTGGATATAGAGTTACGCCTCATAGCAACCCTTTTAGGAACTTGAAAATAATTTTCAGCAATCTCTCGTGGCAGCTTTTACTAAAAAAGAAACCATACGACTCTGAGATATGGCTGAGATCCATGTTTAGTGAGACACCCGGTAGATCATCTAAATCTATTTAGTCACTCTTTACAGTGAATATTTAAAATTTACAGATTTGTCATCTATTTACAAAAATGGTATGATTCCTTTAGTTATCGGTTACTAGGTACAATGTATTAAACATGTTTACACTCAATTCCCCCGCTTTCCTCGTTTACCCCATCTCCTCCCAGAATCTGGAGCTGGATACGCCACTGATGTCATATGCAAATTTAGCTGTTGGGGTTGATTGACCCACAAATACATGTTCGACACTACAATAAATTTAAAACTAACATTGTCTATTATATTCATATTACGCGTGTAACCTGTTATTTACCATTTTTTGTCGTGTTCAGGTCTCGTGTTGAAAACTTAAATTATAAAGTCAATATTATGCATATTTAAGCAAGAGGAAGGACCAAAGAGCGAGCTGCAATTAAATGTGACATTTCAATGTATTTTTATAAATTATGCCACTATGATAAATATGATAGTCTGCAGTATTAATTAAATATTGTTACTTGCATAGTTCCATCTCACGAATTGAGAGATGAGAGAAAGTTGAACCATTGACCAAACTAACCCAAACGAAAAATTAAGTATTATTGAGAGATTGCGAAATAGCATGTTTTAGGAATAAGTAACTAACAAAAGCATTTTACTTCCTTAAACCCCTTTGTATTATTGTTTTGTATATTACTCGCAAGAGGGTGATTACAAATCCACACCCATAAAGGAATAATAGACATACCTAAAGCAAGCCGTTCTGTGAATAGAGCAGCGAAGATCTTTAGAATGTCTGGTTGAATGGGAACGGTTTTTAGAATTAATTTCAAATTTAAATACAGATTATATATACTGTAATGTTACTAAATACAGTGTTGCGATTTTCTCCTTTTACTGGTCGATTTGTGTTATCGATACTCTCGCTACCTTACTTGTCGCGACCTTACATCCGGAGTACCAACCTGATCGACAGGTATATCCGCTTGCAGCGCCACTTGACAGCGGTGGTATATATTCTATTTTGAGAAAATTGATAGCCCTTCTCGCCTGAAAATTCAAGTCGAGCAGGTCGCGTTCCGTATCGGAATTTATCATTCCTACTTTTGACCCTCAGGTCTAAATACCGCCTGATTGTGTAGTTGCAGTATTAAGCAAATAAAGTAAACTATATATTTTCTAAAATTATCGGCCATATCGTCTATAAACGTTGGTGATGAACTAGTCTGGTGACCCCTATTTTAAAGGTATGCTCGACACGAGTGTTTCTATTTAAGATGGCTAAAGTTATTTATCATTTACCTATATAGGATCCTTCTGTGGGACCGAATTCCTTCTATGGGATAGAATGACCTAGCTAATCTCGCAGTTTGGGTTAGCCTTTTTTTGCCCGGGTGTCGCAACCACATGGTGGAGACGTACTACGTAGGAAGCGCCAGTGTCTACTACTCGACCAGAATCAAATAAAATCGATTTTAATTTATATAAGTGCCTGAATTAGCGTAGATTTCTTACTGTTATATATCCCTTTGATTAATGGATTTGTAGCTAGGCGACTGTAGGTAGTGCCTTAATTACCGTATATAGCTTACCGGTATATATAATTTTAATTAATGAATATATAATCAAACTACTGTAAGTCATTTGCCCTAATTGTCGTATATAGCTTATGGATATATGAATTTATAATTAAACAACTATGGGCCGTTTGACGTCTGTCACTTATATTCTCGTTTCATTTATTGGTCTAGCTATCTTGCTTATCGAGTTTACCTTTAAAAGAGATACTTAATTTTCTCTTTAGTTATGTAGATAATTCATTTGACTAGTGTCCAAACAGCTGATTGAGTTAATTTTTGGTGTATTTGGCAGTAAAGCTCATGGCAGCAATTTATTTCACATAACTGAAATTTACTAATTTAATTTGTCGCCTTCATAGCGAAATCGACGTGAGCTCAATTCGGTAACCTATAGATATTTAACGACTGTATATGTACAGGGTTATCTAACGAGGACTAGACAAGGGACATTCCAAGTACTTTTATAAAAAAAACTGCCATAACCATCTTATATAATTTTCTCCCGCGAATTCGGATATGTTCAACAAAAAACAATTGAACATAAAATAAAACTGCTAGGGCTCACTTTGATATATTTTTAAATGGAACACCCTGTATATTACTACATTTTTAGATTCTCTAGAAAAATGTAAACACATTTTGTGTATAATATCCTATACCTATCTTTAGCTGTTTACCAAATATTAACAGTTGAAAGTCGGGCATTTTGACTCTTTGACAGGCTCTAAAATCTAAACCGCACGAGATCAAAGAAAACGGCTTGCACATTCCTATCTTGGGTTTTCATAAGCTCTCGAATGATAGTAACTTTGAATTTAACCGGAGGTTCAAAAGTTCCGGTTAATTTTATCCGCAGGTTAAATTCGAAGATACTGTCATTCGGTAGTTTATAAACACTTAAGATAGGAATGTGCAAACCGTTTTCTTTGATCTTGTGCTGTTTAGATTTTAGAGCCTGTCAAAGTGTCAAAATACCCGACTTTCAACTGCCAATATTTGGTAAACAGCTAAAGATCGGTATAGGGTATTATCGTTGGCTGAGAAAAATGTAGTAATATACAGTGTTCCATTTAAAAAAATATCAAAGTGACCCCTAGCACTTTTATTCGATGTTTAATTGTTTTTTGCTGAACATATCCGAATTCGCGGGAGAAAATTACATAAGATGGCTATTTCAGTTTTTATAAAAGTACAGGGAAAGTCTCAAAAAATCACATTGTCTAGTCCTCTTTGGATAACCCTGTACATATACTCTATAAACCCTTCAGAAAGCAACGGGAAACTACTGAAGTAATTTTTCCAAGAAAGTCACATGGAGAAACCCTAGATATATGGCCCTCAGTCTCCGGCAAAAAGAGTGTGCGAAGAATCCCTGGAGTCAAAAACAAAAATAAAAAAGCAATTCATATTGGAACATGGAATGTTCGTTCGGATGTGGATGGAGTTGTTGGTCCATGGGGTCTGGGTGACAGAAATACTACAGATCGGCTGGATCAATTTTGCCAAGAGGAAAACTTTAAAGTTTGCAATACGGTTTTCGATGCTCCCCAGAAGACTCTACACTTGGAGATCACCTTAGGACAGAAACAACAATATTGTACGAAATCAGAGAGATTTTATACCTATCAACATACGATTTGGTGCATCAATGGAGAG
>MU182743.1:393580-427981 GCA_016904865.1 Pissodes strobi
TAGGTATCTAATAATATTTTAATATATTTCATGTTAGTTTCTAAATTATTGTTGTTTTGATATAATAATGCTTACCTCTAATGTAGGTAGGTATACAAGTGATAGGGATTTTTAAGTATGTACAGGGTGTCCCAAATTCGAGCCTCATCATTGGGATCTCAGGAACTAGAAGAGATACGAGGTCGATTAAATGGAGGCAAAGTTGCGCGATTTGATGCTGATCAAAATGCCACCTTACAAGTTTAAAAATTCCTAACATTCCGAAGATTTTTGAAAAAAAAAAACGAATATTCGCGATGTCATTTTTATTTTTTTATGACTATATTTGAATAGATATAGCAAAATAAATTTTACATTCTCATTGTTGCTTTTTCTTTTCTACAAGATGATGTTATCAGATTTTCAAACCGACGTTTCGTCTTTGAGCTGCCATCAACTTTGTTCTTTTAAATAAGGCCCTGGATTTTTTATTACGGACTTTAAGAGCTTCTAAGGTCCCAGAATCAATGATGTATCGCACTTATTCGAAAAATTGATATTAATGGCATTTTTCATAAGAACTCATGTGTTAGAGAGAGACAGAAAACAGATTTTTGGTAAGATCTTACCAGGAAATCATTACAATGATTTTTTCGAAGAGTATGCGATACAACAATGAGAATGTGATTTATTATTTGTTCCAAATCTAATCCCACACAACTAATACGTAGGTAAATTGCTAAAAATTTGGCCAGAGCCTATGGTTTGAGGGTTGACACTTTAATAATAATTATATTATTTATTAACTACTTCTTACTTTTGTTTTTAAGCTTTCTTTATGCAAAGCATTAATGCGTAAAAAAAGGTTTTTGTTTCTAATCCTATTAAAATTATATTTTCTGTCTCTCTCTAACACATGAGTTCTTATGGAAAATGTCACCAATATGAATTTTTCGTATAAGTGCGATACATCATTGCTTTTGGGACCTTAGAAGCTCTTAAAATCCGTAATAAAAAAATTCAGGACCGTATTTAAAAAAACAAAGTTGATGATGGCAGCTCAAAGACGAAACGTCGGCTTAAAAATCTGATAACACCATCTAGAAGAACAGAAAAAGTAGCAATGAAAATGTGAAATTTATTTTGCTATATCTATTCAAATACAGTCATAAAAAATAAAAATCAAATCGCGAACATTCGGTTTTTTCCAAAACTCTTCGGAAGTATTCGGAATTTTTAAACTTGTAAGGTGGCATTTTGATCAGCACCAAATTGCGCAACTTTGCTTCCATTTAACCAACCTCGTATCTCTTCTAGTTTCCGAGATTCCAATGATGAGGTTCGAATTTGGGACACCCTGTGCACACAAAAACTAGGTACCGATTTATGTCAATTTTATTGTCAAAGTCAACGCTCTTTCTTCTTATTTTTTACATTTCTTATCAGTTGTAGCGTAGCCATACAAAGTGATGTCATTTTCAAACATTCTGTATTATATGAAAACATTTATTTTGAAAACTTTAAAAATTTAACGGTATACAGGGTGTCGGGAAATTAGTGGACGAAACATCTACCATGTATTTATCGGTCAAAAATAACTAACATTTTTCTTATAAATATATATTGGGAAGGGAGCTAGAGCCTCTTAAAAATGGGCCCCTGAATATGGTTTTCTTTAATTATTTCCGAAACGGTGTAAAATAGAGTTTTAAAATTTTGGGATTCTACTAACTCTAATATTCTGAATTTAAAAAGGGAATTAAAAATAAAAAATTTTAGTCAGGTGCGAACATTTTAGGGGGTGAATCTAAAAATAAACTTTTTTTTGGGCTAACTTTTTATATATTTTTTTAAAATTTGAATTTTTTTTCCGCAAAAAAATGCCTCTTAGTTTGCTTCGCTAGGACGCAGCGTTTTTGAAAAAATCGGATTTTAAAGTATACTGACTGCCAAAAACGGCTGTAAAATGAAGGTTATAATTTTTGATATTCCCCAAAAATTCCTTTTGACGTTACAAAACTTCATATTATTATAAAATAGTAGAAACACTTGTTCCAGAAAAAAAATATGACAGATTTTCAAAATTTGAAAAACTATAGCATTCAATTTACACCCGTTTTTGGCAGTCGGAATACATTTATATTCCGTTTTTCTCAAATTCCTGCGTCTTAATGATACGAAATAAAAGGCGCTTTTTTACCCAAAAAAATAAAATTTTCAAAATTTGTAAAGAAAATAGCCCACAAAAAAGTTGACGTTAATTTTTTATATTCACTCCCAAAATGTTAGGCATTTTTCTTATTCCATTTCCGAATTTTAAATATTAAACTTAGTGTACTTAGGGGAATTCCAAAATTTTAAAACTCTATTTTACACAATTTTGGAAATAATTAGAAAAAAAACATCTTTAGGGGCCCACCTTTAAGAGGTCCGTAAAGGGCGTTTCCTGATATATGTTTATAGAAAAAAATTAAGGTATTTTTTACCAATAACTACAGGGCTAATGCTTCGGCCACTACCACACCCTGTATAGGTATATTACGGTATATACAGTATAAGTGGATATGTTCAAAGGTGGCCATCTTTTAATATACTAATCTGACACGGTTGTACCAGAAGCAGATATCCAGTTGTTTTAATGGATACGCGATGTTTTATTACCTTGTAGATATTAGGAAAAATGTGAAAACTCATAGCTGTTTATTGCTTGGAAATGGCTCAAAATAAGTTATCTACATAATTACATATTATGTACATAACAGTATAGTATAACCTTTCTTCTAGAATCATAAAAAGAAACAGCCCAATAAACAAGCGTTATACACGGATTTGCACGATTTTTCAATTTTTTGGTTGATTGGAACCCGTTGGCATAAATTGCCAATAACATACAAAAAAAAATTTGATTTTTTCAGAAAAATAAGTTTTGAAAATTCAACAAATAAAAATATTTTTCGAGACCGAGACCGAGAGTCTCGGTACCTTGGTCTCGGTCTTGGTCTCGGTCTCGATAGGTAAGTCTCGGTCTCGGTCTCCATTCTTATTTCCAGGTCTCGGTCTCGGTCTCGGTTTCGTTTTCGAGACCGAGACCGAGACAAGACCGAGACCGAGACCATAGTCTCGCGAACCCCTAAGAATGCCCTTTTTTCTTACATATTTCTAAATAAACCAGTAAAAGATGAATTCAACGATATGCAGGGTGTCCGAAAATACCGTTAGAATAATTTCAGGAGAGATTCTACATAAGAAAATATAAAATTTTTCTCATATGAACCGGGGTCCGAAAATGCATAGTTTCCCAGATACAGGATGTCAAACTTTAAAAAAATCGTTTTTTTAATTAATATCTTAAATATCCTTTTAACGATTTTGTTGAAATTTAGTAGTGTTATCTGTAATAATAAGGGGCTTATTTAGCCTTAATAAGATTAAATATATACAGTCTAGTGGGGCCCCGGAGGGTATCATACCGAATATTATTGATAAAAGAAAGTGTCCGCCCATGACTTAAAAAAATGCTTTTTTTGTCGAATTAAACAACTAAAAATACAACATTGAACATTGTCACAAGGGATTTTAGTCAGGGACACTCGGTTCTCGTCCTGGAGCCAATGCAGGACATTTAGTTTATAGACAAACACAGGGGAGCTCGAATTGGAGGGTAACTACAACAGGAGAAAAATAAAGGAACATCCACAAACTACCTTCTATATCTATATGTGCTTAAATATAAGAGTATGTTTTATATTTTGTTTTTAGATAGCTTTATATATTTTATAAACATAGATTCCATTTTCTCATCATTTATTACGCAAGCCATAATATATGAACGAACTATGACACATAGGGAGTAAGCCAAGATTTCCCAATTCTCCATAAATAAATTTTATCCCTTCCGTATTATGCTTACATTCGAAGCCTATGACATATTATTATGCATTTTTTTTTGTAAATAGGTTTGTATATTAATTCTGCAAATTTCGATGTCTTTTTACGTTATTTAATACATTAAATGCCTTCTTCCAGAAATTGTTGATCCTATATTTGCAAGAGGTCTAAAAATTAGAAACCCCATCGAGATAATTAAATATTTTTTATATGGATTTATATTATAATATGTAGGTATTTTTAGATTATTTGTAAAGACATGATGGTACCATTTCTTATTTGAAATGCACAATTTTTATAATTATATTAAAAACCTATCATTACAAATTTCTTATTTTTCTTTCTTATAAATGACTGACAAATTTCAAGAGAACTGGTTTTTATAAGCATCCGTATCTAAGTTATAAAAGTAAAATCATGAAAAAAAATATGTGTCAGCTTTATAAACACACAACTAAAGTGAAACCTCTGAAAGAAATATTGGAAATTGAAATTGCTCCCGTTTCAACACTTTTTTTTTGCTTTTTTTATACATCATTTCTTTTCTTTCCATTTTGCCATCCCCGTCTTGAACTCTTTGCATTTTTTTCGCCTAACTTTTTTATATACTTTTTTCTTATTTCGTTTTATAATACTTTTATTAACTTTCGGAACAATCTTTTACGTTTTTTTTTTCAATTCTATCAGAATTTGTTTCTCCCCATTTTTGCCATCCCGACCTCGTAGCTGAATACTTTCGCCTGAAACCGCGTGTCTATAACTTTTCTTTTTTTTTTCTTCGTTTTATAACACTTTTATTAAGTTTCCGAACAATGTTTTACTTTTTTTCCATTCCTTCCCATTCTTTTGGGTTTCCGGGGAGGTGGGGGTGCAACGTGGTTTTTCCCAAACCCCCCCTTAAATTAGAGCCCCGGTCCCACATATGGTCAAGAGTAGCCCCCCCCCATGAGGCGCACCTACCACAAAAAATTCAACACAGTAGCTCTTCCCGTTCTCCCGAGAGATTTTGTCATATTTTGCCTGACTGCTGATGCTGTCCGTCTCGAAGCACACGTAATGTGCTTATCGACGGTCCAACGGTGACTGCGACGTGGTCACGTGGCGTAAAATGCAGTGTTGTTTTCGCACAACTTAAATCGAATCGGTGGGCGGTGCCTAGACAGAGAACGAAGAATAGCTTGCCTTTGCTAGAAAGGCACGCCGTCGGAATCTCGTTTCACTGATAAACCCCCTTAAAGGTTAATATCAGTTAAGCGTTAAACATGATATATGTACCTTCATGATGTGTGTTATTAAATCTAATGGTTATAAATTTGAATTTTAGTTTATAAAAAGGGCCTTACAAATCTAGGACTACAGAAAACTCGCAGTTTTCAGTTAATGTAGATTACATCGCAAATACTTTAAACATCTACAAAGTGTAATGAGGGATGGCGGAGATGCGAAGGATAATTACAAGATCAATCGACTTACCTGTAAGGAAGATCGATCGGAATTATCCGAGCATCTCCGCCATCCCTCATTACAAACCCACCCAGTCTTTACCTTCTCCCTATCACCCCAAATGCAATGTAATCAAAAATCTCACGAACCAAAATTGTAATGACGCATCAAGGCGATGAGCTCGAGCGGCTAGCCAGGGTCGGCTGAATCACCATGTTTTTAGATAACTTCTTTAAAAATTGTACCGATTGGGAAAAAGTTGTATACTACAAAGTGTAATGAGGGATGGCGGAGATGCTCGGATAATTCCGATCGATCTTCCTTACAGGTAAGTCGATTGATCTTGTAATTATGTTGGCTAAATGTAAAACCAAGAAATCAATCCAATTTTTGAAGTAAAAACATCTTTAGACGTGTTCAGCACAATTTTTCCTGGGTAATGAATAAGGAATGATATTGAGCCGTCACACTGGGCTATGTAACGCGCATCAATATTTTTTTCTCGAAAACGGATCAGAGTGGCGTTTTCGAATTTTGTATGTTTTTACGCAACACTTGTGAGTAGCCGGCGGTCAATTGTTTTTGGCTATCCGATTTTTCGTTTCCGTCTTATTACGTCAACTGTGCGATTATTCAAAATTTTGCTTCGATACACAATAACTGTCGAAGAAATTATTTAACTATTTACCCTTTTTTTTTGACGATATTCCGAACCCTATTAAAATTGGCGAGAATCGGAATATGGTAAATATGTTTTTTGGTCATGCATGTATATTTTTAAAAAAGAGGTCACTTTGGGTCGTTCTAGCGAAAAATTCGAGAGGATTGCGATCGGGGAAATATGAGAATATCGAAGTTGAAGTGAAAATGCAGAAATTCGAAAACATAGAATTTCGGCAATTTTATATGTACCAATATATAGCTTCGATTTTGACGCATATCTTGCAAATTTATATGAGTGTATGTTAACTATGTAGATACTTTTAATCGCTTGAAATCTCAATGAAAAAAGTTAGAAGCTGGAAAAAAATAATTTTTCCGGCTTCAAATCTTTTAGGTAAATATTTTTGCTGGAAGACGAAATGTCAATTTTTAGACAAATTTGACCCAAAATGTGAAAGTATACTCACCAAAATATCCACTTGTGGTACGACTATCAAAAATACGCTACTTTTCTCCTCGATAAAATAAAGGAGATAATATTTTGAATGCGTAAAAGGGCAAAAATTTCTTAGTGTTATTCTTAAGTGGCTCAGTGCGAAGCCAACCTTTGGAGGGAAAGCTGCGCGATCCCCAATCCCCTCTCATTATTATGATACTGCATTATTAACTAAAGTGCGACAGATTTGCTGTATAATTTATTAAGCTTTCTTATTAACTTAAAGAGGAATTGAAGTTTTACGATCGATAATAATAATAACTTTCCTAAGGACAAAACCCATTAATTATAAATTTATCGAGGTCGAAAGCCGCACATTAAACAGATAAAATGAAAACATCGGGGTTCATATTCACTTCAATCAATTGTCCTACAAGGAGGACAAGGTCAAAACATTCGATAACTAAATAAAATATAAATAATGACAGAACTTGCAAAATAGAGGGCATTAAAGTCATATAAGCAACACAGCTATAATTGGAAAATATGGCGATATAAATACTCTTGTTTAGCCTTAGATTGCCACAAGACTAGAAAATATTGCATCCTTAGCAGTGTTTTATTGTCTTGGATTGTTTAAGTACAGGATCTTGCAACAACATCTAGAAAATTGATTTCTTATACGCACATATAAAGTCAGTTAGGGAATGGAGAATATCGAAAGACAAGGCAAAAAATTCATTTAAATAATAATGATATTAAAACCAGTGAAATTACATATATACCTTTATGTGAAATTATGTTTAAATGCATTTGACAAAAATGACAACTGAGATGTCTACTAGGCTCTTCATATAAATAGTGGAAGAAGTCTGGGAACGGTCGAATTTTCTATTTAAATAAAATATTGTAACAAGCAAATTTTATAGGCGACATAACTTTGGAATAGGCGAGGACGTGACAACCCTGCATGGTGGAGCGAGCGCGGTGAAGGGGTGATGTTGATTCTGATTGGTGGATGTCGATCGAGTGGCGCGCGACGCGACGCTGGAGTGGAGTCATCAAGTGATGATTAATTATGAATGATGAGTGTACTTGCTCAGTTAAGTTAAAGGTGAAAATATTAATGGCTGTAATAATAAAGGCGAAATAAAACAAGCTAATAAAAAGTGTTGTTTACAATATTTTCGTCCAATCGACATGCTCTAATTTGGCTTTAGTTTTTTCCATATTCTGAAAATCTTTTGAGTTTTACAGATTGACTCAGAAAAATTGGAGTGTGTTTACCTTTTGTTAATGATTTTAGAATTTTGCACAAAAAACTGTTTGTAATTTTCTAATTTTTTTATGATCTATTCCGCGCTCTAAATGGATTTTTCTTCTGACCAGAAGTTCGGAAATTCTTTCTTCCTGAAGAAGGGATAAATAAATACATTATAAAAACTGAGGTAATGCTCGGATTCTACAGCCAGTCGAAGTATGGAAAATGCCGACATTCAGATACCAATATTTCCTAGTGAAATAGATTTAGTATATTGCGTGGAATACTGAAAAATTAATATCTATTAGGTGTTGCAAAAATGTTTCAAAAGTTGACAAATATCCAAAAATCAGATTGAGCTCTTTTACTAAAAATATTTCGACCATTCGCAGACTTTAATTCCCATGTATAAATCACCTACAAGGAAAACGTTATGAACGACTTCCAAATTGCATAAACTCTAATGTTTGTTACGAGATGTGTTGCTGACTTATAAAAGACAATTATATATTTTTTGCAACATGTTGTTGGAGGCTTCTTACATCGCTGAAATATTCAAAGCGAATACATTTCACCGACCTTTTCATTCCAACCATAAAAACGACTAAAAATCCTGCTAAGCAATGATTATAAAGGTGAAATTTGGCTTTTAATGTAATAAATTGGAATATAGCTAAATTTTTGTGAGATGACACATTACCATTGCCGCTTGCTTCCTCCGCCATCTTGAATTAAATATGGCGGAATGGCGTAAACCTCCGAAAGCAAAATCAGACCGCTGAAAATCGCAATTACTTTGTCGAAGCGAGAAACGAATGCAAACGTGTGATCGACGAAACTAAGGACAAACACAATCAAAGGATCCAGGAATAAACTTTTGCAATGCCCCAGTGGCTCCAGGAATTTCTGGTCGGTAGCAAAGGCAGTAAGTAATAACTTTACAAAAACGTCTCTCCCACCTTTGACAGAAGCAAGTGGCATTACGGCGACTACAGCCAAGGAAAAAGTAAACATGCTCGCCAAAATGTTTTCATCGCACTCTACCATAACAGTCCCCCAAGGAAAGGCTCTCCCCACCATATCGAACATCAACACTACCATGGCAGAAGTCAAGTTTCATCTTGATACGCAGAAGGCACCAGGACCGGACATCGTGCCAAAGAACTGCCATCGTGTTAAAGAACTGCGCCAACGAACTAACACCCGTTTTTCCAGGCTTTTTTCTCTGTCTTACGGAAAAGGGATTTACCCATCTTCTTGGAAAGTCGCTCGAGTGCAACCTGTTCCTACAAAAAGCAAGCAAATCACGCCCTCAAACTATCACCCAATTGCCTTGCTTCTAATAATCTCCAAAGTCATGGAACGTGTAGTCAATTAGCAACTACTCAAGTACCTCGAGAACCACAGAATAATCAGCGATAATCAATACAGCTTTCGCAAAGAGATATCGACAAGATATATATTGGCCTATGTCACTCATATATGGAGTAGGGCAATTGAGGACTACGGAGAGTCTCGAGCGATTGCGTTGGAGATTTCGAAGGCATTCGACAGAGTTTGACATGACGGACTGCTCAACAAACTGCCGTCCTTCGGACTGCCAGCCTCTCTCTGCAGCTGGCTTGCCAGTTTCCTTAAGAACCGATCTCAGCACGTTGCAGTTGATGGACACATCTCAGACACATTCACCATTAACGCGGGCGTGCCTCAGGGCGCAATACTTTCACCAACTCTGTTCCTCATCTATATTAATGACCTGCTGACCGAAACGAATAATCCTGTTTACAGTTTTGCAGATGACAGTACCCTTGTCTTCCAATTTAGATCAGAAAAACCTTTACCAGCGACTGAGAGTTATCACCGCAGACAGGAGCAGATTACAGCAATTAATCAAGACCTGGAGAAAGTTCAAACTTGGGGCGACAGAAATATGGTCCAGTTCAATGCAGCAAAGACCAAACTTTATACTAGAGTGGAGAAGGCACATAATAAGACCAGAGAAAATTGGAGCATTATTAACGAACTTCGAGGCAATGCATCAAAAACACAAACAAACATACAATTCAAGTAAATGCTTTTAACCAATATTATTGTTCTGTGGCTAAGAAAATAACAAGTAGCCTTAAACCCCAGATTGACCCTTTATCTTATACTGGGAATCTTTCTTTTCAGGACTCATTTTTCCTCTCACATACTGATCCAGATGAGATCAAGAAACTTTTACATAAAGTTACAAATAAAAAAATTGCTGGGATTGACGGGCTATCAATTAGAATTTTAGAGAGTTTACCAGACCAGCCACTATCCTCTCTGGCATACGCCATAAATAACTGAAACTTTCCCGAATAGTCTTAAGATTTCTGTGGTGACACCACTATTCAAAGGGGGCGAATTGAATGATCCAGCCAACTATAGATCCCCCTGTTACCATGTCTATCCAAAATTATTGAGATGTTGGTTAAAAGGAGAATGATGTTTTTTTTTTAAGAAATAATAAGATTTTAAGTAAGTGTCAGTTTGACTTCCGGGAGGGTTCAGGCACGGGCGATGCGATATTTGCCTTCCAGGAGGAGCTTTTCTTGAGTCTGAATGTCGGATACTTTGCCGCCGCGGTGTTTTGTGATTTCTCGAAACCATTTAATTGCGTTAATCATGAAGTACTACTTGGCAAACTCTTTAACTATGGTTTAAGGGGGCTTGCCCTGGAATGGTTTAGATCCTTCTTATCAGGTAGGGAACAAATCGTTAGATCCTTAGGAACTATTTCCGATGTACGCTCAATTGACGATCGCAAAAACTAACATATGACAACACAGTTATTTAAATTAGTTTAAATTTGGAAGCTTTGAAATTTTAGGGCGATCTGGATATAAATGAAAAATCTGTTTATTTAAGTAACTTGACAAATTATAAAAGGTTTTAGCACTATGTAACTATACGCATCTTTTAATAACAAACTGATCAAAAGTGTAGTTTATTACAATTTTGGAAACATATAATTTAAATTAAACCTGGTTTTAAATAGAGTTAGGTGCAAATCCTTGAAAAGGTTGGACGCTTTTGGGAAAATAAATAATATATTAAAAGAAATATTTATATTTACATTCTTTTCTGTTACATTGGTGCTGAAGTTTAAATAAATAATCTGGCATACAACTTATTAAGACAGACTTCTAACGTCTAAATTTTTGAAAAATGTACTAAGTATGTCGTATAACTCCAAATTAGTTTAAGAACTGTTTGTTTTGATGGTACATCTACACTGGAAATAAGTATTTGCATGCAGAATTTATATAATAATATTCCATATATAAATATGTACGAAAAGTATAAAGCCATTAAGTACCATGCAGTCACAAAAGAATTGCCAAACACTGAAATAAAATTGACGTGCCCGATAGAAGAATCTCGGAAAACGCATGTAGAATGCCATCGAGAAAATTAGAACGTATTCGAAACGTCCGATTCTTGCAGATAAGGAAAAGTGACAAAAAGAAAGTGAATTTTATTTTGCTAAAGCAATTAAAAATATAGATTAACATTTCAGTTTTAAATCTTAGAAATCAATCTTCCGAGATTCCCATACAGTGAGTGCATGCACACACTGAAATTGTTGCTTGTAAAATTCTGGGAACCTAGTTGAGCCCTTTTTTGCCTATTAATATATCTACTTCTGAATTAACTAAATAAATAAGTATATACCGAAACCATCATGTAGCCTACCCTACAAAAAGAATAAAGATTTAATTTTTGACCTGCCTTAACCGTTAAAAAACATTAAATTTTCCACAATCACTGAGGGGGTTTATAGCAATGAACATAATATTACAATCCTCCCTACCCACCTGGAAATTATTACTTCAAACAGGGAAACCAATAAAAAAATAATCACGATATCAAGAGGATATTCACACGGTCGCGGCTTGTCAGGGTACCATGCACCACGTGATTCAAGGTAGAACCGGATCTGATGGTACTGTACCGCACTGCACCACTGACATTTCGTACTCGTACTATCTGATGTTTTCAAAAGCCAATAACAGAGTGGTAAGGCAGGATAAACGACCGAGCGGAGGCCATTATCCAATCGATATTATGCACAACCCAAAGCAATTTTGACCCATCCGTATCGGTACTGCACCGGAGGTATAGTGCAGGTACTAATAATAGGCAATATATCATTATGTATGTGGATTTTGACATGGTTCAGGGGTAAATAATTCCCAAAACTAACTCGAATGAAATGCTATCCTTTCTGAGAACTAGCAACTTCTGTTTTGATTCCATGAAAAGTTGATTTATTAGTACTACGTACATAGAACATATTTAAGAACTATTTTGAATTGCGAATAGGTTATTTCTTTGGCAATCAATCCGGTACTTAGAGCTCTTGAGAACATTCAATTTAATATACCTGGGAAACGATATACCGGGTGCTCTTTAAAGGTTTGCAAAAAGATCAGATGTTGTAAAAACCCGTAGAGTATAAAAAGTATATTCAGAAATATTAGAAACCGCCTAAAAACTCCAAAAATATAAAAAAGCAACCCAATAACTTATAACTATGAAACTTCAATAAAACCCTTCAACCACGGTTGCATGGTTTATAATGACAAACACAAATCCGTTCAGGTCCCGAGTAATTATTATGTTCGCAGGAAATAAGTTAGGCTAGAGTTAATTTTTATATTATATTAAATATAACACATTAAAATATTTACATAGGTATAGACACTTAGTATGGGCTAGTTGAGTTGAGCACTTTTATATCTTTGAAGTATTTTCATTAAATTGTCTAAAGTTGGAACATATTGGTCTTCATACATTTTATAAAGTTGTCGTCGTATAATGTCTTCGTCACCACCGTCTAACTTCCTGACAACTCCAGCATCATTTCTTTTTTGCATTATAAAATGGGCTTTTGCGTAATTTTCCACACCGTCGAAAAAGGTTTCCTTGTAAGTAAGGCCTCTTTCATACGATACGGATTTTAGCCGGTTCGGTTTTATTGTTTTTACCTAATACCCTTTTGCGTCTTTTCACACGGGGTTTTATTGGTTTTAACGTGTAGTGCATTAAACTATGGCCTCTTTCAGACGATACGGAATGAAAAACAATCGCGGACGGCGCGGCGTCCGTATACCTGCCGGATGTTCGACTGGGATTCTGTGGTGCCGGCGCCGTGCCGCGTAGAGAGATTGTGATAAACGTAGCTTTTCACACGATTGGTTCGCTTAAGCACGGTGGCGTGTTTGAACGTATTCGGTAAAAGCATTGTTTTTCTTATAAAGACAATGAAAAGCAATAAAACCGGACCGGCTAAAATCTGTATCGTATGAAAGAGGCCTACAGCTATTTCCTCTAGAGCATTTTTAAGGCACAAATTATTACGCTACATTAAAGTTAGAAACACGTTTTTAATAATTTTTTTAGCATCTGTTGATAGATGCACTTTTCGATTTGTTTCGCTTTCACAAATCTCACTAGAGCTCCAAGGACGCCACATTTCTAAATAATTATTATTATATACGGCAGAAAATGAAATACGAAATAACCACATGTACTATGGCTAAAAACACAATTTAAACTGATTATTTAGGTTCATTTCAAATGTAATATTGTAAATGTATTTTACCAGAATTTGCAAAGTAAAGCGGACCTATGCTGTCCGCACCATCCCGTTCCGTAAATTTATACCTGCCCGACATTTTTTGTCGGTTTCTAATATTTCTGAATACACTTTATCTAGATGTTTATAATAATCATTTTTAAATAACGTGCAGGTATATCTTTTACTGATAAGTAATTCAACTTAGGTAATTTTACCTAATACACACTATTCTAATGCTTTTTTGTTTTGGTTATAGATGCATGCCTCGCCCTATTGGTTAGATTTAATCATTTGTATGTTCAATTCCAATAATAATTATTACGTAGGCATAGTGCGCGCCCAAGGATATGTGATGATTGCTAAGACGTGATTAAAAATATAAATGCAATATTACAATAACAATAGAACTGACAATATTGCTTACTTACTTTCTTTTTAGAATAAATAGTGAATAGTTCGTTGAACAGAGAACACGAAACACATTTAATTTAGAAAAACGCATTTTAATTTATTTAGGTGTTGGTAATGTCGGTATAGTTTTAATAAAATTCATAAACAAGTAATCAAGCATGATAAAAACATTAATGACAGCTTCCATTTTCTAAGGAGATTTTTCTTATTTCTCACACCCACTCTCTTGCTAAAAGTTCAGTTTCGATATTTAATTCGGTAAGCTGAATAATCACAAAGGAAGTGCCTTCTAAAAATTTTAGTTATATGAGCCGAAAAGCATGCAGCGACAATAACAGTTCATAGAAGATTGGAAATTATTCCTATTAAATAAACCTAAGTATACGATATTATACAAATATCTCGAAAAACATTTGATATACTTATATTATCTTTTTATTTTGGTGGATAAATTATTTTCAAGTCCTTTAAAATAATCCTCAATGATTTTGACGGTCGAAAAATGGGGAATAACTTTATTTAACTGTATAAATATCACGTATATAGCAAATAAAAACAGATTCGTGAAAAATATAAAGGATAAAGGATCAGACAACTAAACAAAAGGTGATCAAACTGATATGACTCACCTTGTACACATAAAAACCCGAATGACACATCGGTTTGTATAATTTATAGCCAAAGTTCAAGGGATTACTTCAGGTATTATAAAATGTAATAATTAATGCAAATAAAAGGCCAGAGTGAGTGTAACGGTTGTCAAATTAAAGTATCGATTATAAACGAGATTGGCTTTCTAGACAACTTAACTATTCATACAATTAGGTAAGTTATTTATTTGAGTAAGCTATTTAGAACGTCTCTTTTCCCGAACCGAGTGAAAACATTTATTACTAACGAGTATACAGAGGGTGGTTGAAGCCTCTCGATGGTCGACTGCTCCCCACTTTCCCCTACCATAATGTGCAATATAATTATACTGGGTGATTGCACTTCAACCAACCAAAATAAATGGAGATCACCTCACCGATTTTGATAAATTTTGGTACAGTTATTCTACCCATTTAGTGGAAAATTTCAATTTATTTTTCTGATAAGTGGTTTTTTTAATTTGATTTTCAAAAGCCAAACCATTGATGACCTAAACATATATTAAAAGAAATCAAGATATCTTAAGAACTACTTACATTAGATTAGAGGTCTTTAAAATATCCTTACTTATATCCTAACTTAAAAAATGTATTTTTTAATTTTCTTCAAAAAATTATATTATTTTTGTCAATATTTTAGCATTCATTCCCCAAATTTCGAGATGGAGAAATGATGGGTTCATAGGGAAAAAATATTAACAATTTGAAAACATAGCAAAAATTACAAAAAAGTGTGTTCTTTTTATCTTAAACACCACACATTTTTCAGAGTTTACGGAGGTGTTTCAAAGTTTGGTTAATTGTTAACTTCTTTTCGTGTTTTTAAAGTAAAGCCTAAACAAAAACCTAACCCCCCTACCACCCATCCTACTCCACATTCCCACCCCCCACCCCTTCCTAGAAAAAAAATCAACAAGACCAGATGTTTGCTATTTTTCCGAGCAGAAACTTCTTGAAATTCCTACTTAAGTATTAAAAGTAATAGGCGTTGTCTGTGTTACATTTATCAAAATAAATACCATCTTTTTCTTGTATTTTTAGTGTTATTATTTTTTTTCACCTTGTTCCATTATTTCTCCATCATGAAATTTGGACAATATGTTGCTAAAATATTGAAAAAATAAATATATATTTTTGAAAAAAATTTGATTTTTTTTTTAATTTTTTTTTTGAAACACCTACATCAAGTGGTACCTTATTCGAAAGGTATTTTCAATTGCTCTAGTGTAAGTAGTTCTTAAGATATCTCGATTACTCTCAGTATATGTTTAGGGAAAATGGTAACTTTTGGATTTCCGAAAATCAATTAAAAAATAATGCTTGTCAGAAAATTTTTAAATTTGGGATTTTTCAGCTACTGGATGGGTAGAATATGACTGTACCACAAATTATCAAAATCGGAGAGGTCATCTGCTAAACCTCTGGTTGATTTGAGATGAAACGACCCAATTCAATTGTTTTATAGAGAGTACTAATATTAATTGCCGCTTCCACTTAGCTTTCAAGAATATCTGTAGATTTCCGGTACTGGGTCAATATGGCAAAATATGTTTTAAAAATTAATTAAACAGGACGAGTTTTAAAGGAGCAGAAGAATATATATTTAAAACACAGAGAGAGTATCTATCCGGATGAGCAATGGATATAGTTTTTCATATCAAATAATTTGTTAAAGTTAGGGACGTATATTTTTAGCCATTTGACCCCCTTTACGGATTTCGGAAAATAAATAATTACCAGCTGTTGTTTTTTTTATCGTTTATGATTCAATCTCATTCAAATATTATTTCCCTAATGCCAGTTGTGGCCTAGATACAAAACTTGGTGAATATCTATGATAATAATTTATATTCATCAACCATATTGCAACGTGAAATGTGTTTATAAATATATAAGACAATGTCGTGTCTAAGGTAAGTAACGGTTTATTTATTTTTAAACTAACGAGTTGATGTTCTAGATAGCGATTTCACTTAAAACCATTTTGTTATATTCGAAAATCTTCAGAAATGTATTAAGATCATACGCAGGATTCAAAGATGTGTTCACAAACAGATTCGACTTTAGAAAATACAGAGCAAAAATTATAGTGTGAAAATCACTGTACACCTACACACTTTAAGTCGAGTAGTAAAATAAGCAATAAGAACTAACGCTTGATTGGCATCAAGAATTAATCAACTGAAGAGAAGAAACAGTATGGCAAAATGGCAATTTTGAACTTTATGTAACATGTAGATCTTAATGTCAAATAAGACGTCTGTTGCAATATTTTAATCGATACTAGAAAATACCGAGGAAAATACCCACGATCAAAAACTCATTACAAGCAGCAAAACCATAATGTTGAACTTTTGACTCGATATAGATAGGACCATTAGATCAAGGTATTAGACGCAATTCATTACTGACCCAAGGATTTTTAACTTTCACTTTACTGCATGCAATAGTTTAGGTAAGATTAAAATCCCATTTGAGACAAATGAGAACACTGACTAACAAGCTACATACACACACACAGACTGGGCTATAACAAAAATATTCCCAATCCCAACGGCATAATTCAGCGACTAGAAAATACTAGAGAATATTAATTGCTGAAGACACAGAACCTGTAATAGTATATTTATTATTAACCAAAGTTTAGACAGACGCCCGCCTGAACGTCGATTTTAAGACGCGAAGGCAATAATAGTTGTGCAAACTGTAGTTAATATATAATGTTTTCCACTACTAATATATCTACAAAATATGTTCGTAATAAATAAAGCATTAATTACATATTTTTTATAAGATTGCTCATCTATTAATTATTTCAATCCAGTTCAATTTGGAATCTGGGAAAATACTACAAAGGAACCAGTTTAATTTCTATCTTTCTTCCCTATTGCAAAAGATATACGCCGATATATGATGCCAGTTTTTCAAATTTCTTGCTGGCCCAAGTGCTGACCATATCAAGAAGCAAAACATATAATATACCTATTTTATTTTAAACTAATTATCTCTTACGTATCAGCTGTTGTGTCAAGCTATGCAAATTTTGAACCACATATCAGCTGATCACCTGATGACCGGATTTTTTTAGTCAACATATTCAAGTTCTACTTTCACTAACCCGTTATAGAAATACAATTTAATACTCATTTAATTGGCATGTTTTTCAATCATCTATTCAAGCACACATACAATAGAGCGCTAGTAATCATTCAGCTATACTGTTTCAATTAAAACTATGGGTAAGAGCCCAGCACAAACAATGCAAACTAATTAGAACAGAAATTGTTAACACGCTAAGGAGAGCAGCATAATACTACTTTGATAGAAAATTCGTGGAAAACTACTCCAATATTGTAAATTAATTCACGCTAAACGGTATAAATTTATTTCGAAATTTAATTAGCATTTCAAGCATATGTTCCTGAACAGAAATAATAATGAACAAAAGAATCAGATATTTAATGGTAATTCAAGTTCACAACGCACACCTTGAAAATTTAAGTTGGAAATGAAATGCTATTTTTTCCACTCCTTGCTTTGTAAAACATTATTATGATATTAATTTGACAGACATAAGTGCAACTTACTTCCCTAGGGATGTACGTGATTTACTTACAAGCCTATAGGAAAGTAAGTAAATAATCCTGGGACATTTTGACCTTTTATTATAATTAGCTAACTCCCCACCACTCAAATTAATATCAGTACAGGGTGTTCCATTATAAATATTACCCCCCCCCCCACACCCCTTAAACTTTTTATGTAAAGTTTTACACAAAATTGTTTTAAACTCAGACTATAATAACTGTTTGCATACAGAGTGTGCCCTAAAAGCGTAGCGGGTCAAAATCCCGTTTTTTTTAATTGGTCATAGCATTAGCGCCGATTTCAAAAATATATAATATGTTAGATATTTCTCATAGAAAAGACAAAAAAAAAACGAAAATACATTTTCACTTAGTTGCTCTTTTGTTTAATAAGAACGCTATTCCCTGTGAATATTTGACTGTAACTGAACAATAAAATTGTCAGAAATAAATTTTTCTGATAACGAAAAACTTGAAATAGTTTCATTGCATAATAAAAAATTATAAAACTACCGCTGCTCCCAGACGTGAATATATCGGAATCCAACGGGAAGATATCTAGACGCTTACCATCATAGACATATCTTTAGTTATATGCCTATGCTTACCATCTAAAATGGCTCTAAATGGATATACGAACGACAAATCGCTGAGGGACAAGCTTCCAATGCAAATATGCAATTTTGGTTTAATCCGATAAATAAATATTAATTATAATATTTTTATAGAGAATTCGTTAAATTCAACCCGGGATGGTGTTATTAGTTTGGGAAAAATTTGGAGAATTCTTAAGGACAATAAATTTCATTCATTTAAATTTACAAAAGTGCAGCATTTAAGTGATGAAAATAAAGTCCAAATACTGTAATTTTGCAGGCGTATGTTTGAAATATTGGGACAATGATCCTAATTTTTTCCAAAACATTATACGGATTGACAAATCCACTTTCAGCAAAGCAAGAGTAGCAAACAGAAAAAACTTTCTGTGCTGTAGAAAATCCAGAGAAGAATTTGGCAGTAAGACGTTAAACGTTTGGTGTGAAATAAAAAATAATATGCTTCTCGGGCTTATATTTTATGATTCGACCATGCCTGGGCAAATTAACTCGCATTGTTAAGATGAGATATAGAAGAGATTTTAGAAAATGTACCACTTAATGAATTTTTGCAAATTGTTTGGCAACAAGCAGCTGTCCCAGTTGGAACCTATCTGAATAATAAATACTCATTTTGAATTGTACCATATAGGACAATATCATGGCCAGCAAATAGCCTCGACCTTGTTCATCCAGACATTTTTTTATGGGGTTATCTAAAAAATAAAATTTATTTTGGTCTACACGACAATAAAAATATGAAAGAAAAACTTAGGGCAGAAATGTATAATATAAATTACAACAACCCTGATTGTCTGCACAAAGCCTTATAAAAATTAAAAAGATGCTAATGGCGGTCACTTCCGACAACTAGGTGAATATATATCATGTTAATAATAAATAATCAAATGTTGAAAGTGTATTTTCGTTTTTTTTTGGCCTTGCTATAAAAAATATTCCTAACATATTATATATTTTTGAAATAAGCGTAGAAAGGGATTTCTTGCTATGGTATAATATGCAGGATATTCGATTTTAAAAAACATTAATTAGCCACGCTTTTTTTGGCACACTATGAAGAAGTATTTGGATTAAGCCTCACAATTTTTGTTTAAAACAATTTTTTGTAAAACTCCATTAAAAAGTTTAAGGAAAGTAACATCTATAATGAAACACCCTGTACAAACATTTCAAATTAAAAAATATTTTTGAAGTGTACCTGAAACTAACGGTTACAGACAGCCTGCAAAACCCATTCCCATCACAGATACCGCCTGACGAGTCCTGGGCTTGCGCGCGCATCACAAACACATGCGAAGTTTAATGTTTACATTTGTAACGTTTGCATTAGAATGTCTAATATTACACTTCACGCATAGCCTTCCGCTCGCTTCGCTCACTACGGGGGCGCAACCAGCAAAAACAAGGCAAGCCCAAAATCAAGAAAAAAAACTTTTTACCAACGTAACTTAAAAAAAAAACATGTCTAGCCCCTGGAATCGAACCCGGGACCGCCGCGCCGTTTCACAAACGTAGCATCTAAGCCACTGAGCCACGCGGCTCAGAAAGCAATTCTCTGGACCATAAAGACATCTATTTGTCAGAAATGTGTTTGTGTTGCGCGCGCAAGCCCAGGACTCGGCAGGCGTGGGAATGCTTTTTGCAGGCTGTATTTATCCGCTAGTTACCTGAAGGGTAAACTGAAGAACGAGTTACGAAATGTGTAATGCGTTACGAAATGCGTAACACGGCATAAGGCGATCGAGAGTCGACAGAGAACGGAAGCAAAGAGGGAGATATAGCCTTGGTAAAGGCAGAAGGAGAGAGTTATGTATCGTATACATAATACACCGTGCAGACCTGTAGGCTATTCACCGTTTCGGTTTTGTGCGGATGAAGTTTCACTACTGCCCTGTCTGACACCTCTTCTTATGTGTATTGGTCTTGTTCCCTCATGGATTTTAATTGTATTGGTTATTAGGTCTGTGAATCTGTAGCCTATTCTGCTATTAATTAGCGAGCTTTTCTCTGCCCACTGTTCAACCCTATCAAAAGCCTTTTCGAAGTCGATAAACGCAATATATAGTGGGATGTGATATTCGTTGGCTTTTTCTATTAGGATTTTTATCGTTAATAGGTGGTCGCTCGTGCTGAAACCCTTTCTGAAGCAGGCCTGTTTTTTCGATTGGTATCCGTAGAATTTTGTTGTTAGCCTAGTGGTTAGTATTTTTGTGAGGAGCTTATAAACTACATTAAGGAGTGTTATAGTTCGATAGTTTTTTAGGTCTGTTCTATCACCTTTCTTATGCAGGATGATGGTTATGGATTAATTCCAGTTGTTTGGGATTCTTGATTCTTTTATCATTTAGTATTTTATTTAGGAGACTATGGAGAGTATCAACCACAGTTTTTCCACCATATTGTAACATTTCTGCCGTTATTCCGTTTTTTCCAGGTGCTTTGTTATTTTTCATTTCTTTCAGTGCCCTCTTTATTTCCGATTTGCTTATTTCAGGTTGTAGTTCTGAGTTTACGTTCTTTATTTTATTTTGGAGTTGTTTTATGATTTCTTTCGTTGGTTCCCTTTTTATTTGGTATAGTTCTGTATAAAATAGTTGTGTGATATGTATATGATATCCTCTTTAATATTGGTTTCTACGCCGTTCATGTCTTTTATTTTATTTATCGCATATCTACCTAATGTTGGACTTAAGCATTTCATATTCCTGTTGTTTTCTATAACTCTTTCTATTTTTATTTCTTGGTTCTTTCTCTTGTTTTCTTTGATAGTCTTATTCATTTCTAGGTATTCTATCGATTTCCTTTTCCCTTCTTTGCTCATGTTCCTCCTTTCCTCCATGAGTTTCTTTGTCTCTGCTGTGATGCCATTTTCCTTGTTTTTCCTTTTGTGCGATTTCTTTTCCTACTTTAATCATGGTTTTTGTTAGGGTATCGTTTATTTCATCTATATTTCCATCATCGCTGTTCAGGTCTTGTGTTAGTTGTTCTTTTAGTCTCTCTTTATATATAGTCTTATTTTGTGCAAGTTTGGTCATGTCCAGTTGCTCTTTGTGTCCATTAAGTTAACTAAGAAAACTTAATGGTATAATGGTAAAACTAATAAAAACTTATTTTTTTTTATTAATTAAAGCAAAGTTTTCAAATGTTCAACTAACAAAATTTGGTGATTGTTTTGAAGCTTCTTTCTCTCCGCCGCACCGTTATTGCCATTTCCATTAAACTGTGCAATTGTAGTTTTGGTTGGCATAGAGTAGATACTTATATGCGATATTTCCATTGACGTTTGGGTATTTCTGATATGATGTTACCTATATGTAGGACTGATTTTATTGCATACAATTTTGTTGCCTACGTCATTTTTGTTGGATATGCTCTCTGCACCGTAGCCTTCTACTCTCCAACCTACGTGTCCTCTAAGAATCTGCCCAGATTCAACGTTTTGCAATTTGAGGTATTTAGCTATTTTGTTTGGGATTGATAAAATAGTGTTTTTGCCGACAGGCTGACCAACACATTAGTGGTGCTGGTGGTTCAAAAACAAACGATGTTTTAACCTTTAATATATGAATGCCCCCGCAATCTTCGTAATCGCAAAAAAAATTATCAAAAGGAAATCAACGGCGCGGCGTCGGCACTCATCAAAAAATATATTATTTGTTCCCATGTAAAGATACTTGCTTTTTTAGGCTTACACCCATCGTTTTTCCTCTATAAAAAAGCTTTGTTTTATATTTTGTAAATATCCACATATTCTTCAACAAATAGAACTGACTTCAACCAGGGGAGACCAGGGACGGTTGATAGAGTTACTATTTTCAACTAGTTTGGCTAGTTTAATAAAGAGGTGGCAACAGTGTGTATAAGAAACGTGCTTCTTTATCTTGATTTCATTTTCAAAAAGCGAGTTTCCCTCTTTATTTTGCGAAATTAGTGTTTTAATCCATAACTGTAGTAGCAGATTTTACAAATATAATGTTGGGTTAACCAATACCTTTTGAGTTTGCAGCTTTTTAGTAAAAATGACATATATTTGATTCTTAAATTCTTGAGCTTAGGTGTGTGTAAAGGTTCGCATATTAAGGGAATTCACAATTTTGTACACGACCGTCGCGTGTCGCAGGGAATGATATACTTACTGAATATATATAGGGATATTTGATACTGTTGATTTTGAAATTATGCAAACAGACATGACATAAAATTGTTTATCTTCAGATGTCTTATCATTACAAAGCGACCGACAGCTAGAACTAAACAACGACCTCCAATGCGTCCTGATATATTAGAGAAAGCTGTAAAAAAGTTGCAGAATAAAACAAGGATCTTAGGCAAACTGGGGAAAACATGCAATAGAAAATAATTATTTTTAGCATTATCTTGACCATATAAACGAAACAAGAAGGTAAATGGGCAAATTAAATTTGAACCAAACTATCATGTGAGACAGGAAGAAAGAAGAAACTACGCTAGTTTGGTATGTAAAAAAGCAACATAACGACATGACGGATTAAAAAGAGTGCAAGTTAGGGAAAGCGCCTGCTTATACATTTTCTGTAAAAATGCGAAGTGTATCCTAAAAAATGGGATACGATTGGTTTAAGTATCGCTCCTTCGTATGCATTTAATAGGGAGACAGCGAGGATAATTTGGAACAGGTATTAAGGAGATATAGCATCCTCATGAAATATGGAACATAGATGAGACTGTGGTGCTCACAAACCAATTAAAGTCCTTGCAGCCAAGGGAACAAAGTAAGCGGGCCAAGCAACTTCCCTGGAACGGGGAATCCTCGTTATGGTATGCTATGCTGTAAATGCAATTGGAAATTTAATTCCACCTTTCATGTTCAAGGAACATGACAAATTTTACATACTCGATAATTTTGTATGATTGTATCATAGTGTGCGACTTCTCAATATTAATCAAATACAGGCGCTAAACTATCTGCATGGAGTGATAACCCTATCACACCACGATATTAAGAAAAAAATGGCAGCCGTAATATCAGCTACTTTTAAAAAAGTGTAGGCCGAGGTGTAGACATTGGTATTGGTACCTCAAGTATAGACGAGGATTTAGGTGATTATTTTTAGAGTCCAACGCCCCCTTATTATCTACAATCTTATCTCGTAATAATAATATCAATGATTGGAAATTGGAAGTTAAAATAAATTAATTATAATAATGACCGAGATGATTTAATATCTGATATTTATAAAAATATAAAATTGTAAGTAATGGCAATTTTATGCTTTTTGGGTCACCTTGAAATTTAAAAGATTACATCAAACAAAATAATTAGAAAAGGCTGACCTAGGCTTTTGAAGAAAAACCGCAGCAAGATTTAGTAACAAAGGACTTAATAATTTTGTATTTCATTGTTTTGCTTATATTCCTCGAATGGACTTAATCGAGGATTTAACCGACTTAAAAACTATTAAACTCGCTTTTTATGTAATTTGGTCGTGAATTCAAAAATTCACTTAAGAAATCAAGGTTGACATGGTTTCCTTTTACACAGATTCGGTGACTACCTTGAATCAAAATAGTATTAATCGCTTTTAAAGGATTATTATCGGGATTATTTCATGGGATATCGTATAGAGGGTAAGTTTGTGCCATAAAAAAATAAAGTTGCACCCTGCACCAATTTTTTGAAACGATACAGTGCATAGTAAAAATGAAAATAATTTTGGAATATAAATTTTAAAACCTTTTTCTATCATAAATCGCTATCCAGATATTTACAGAGGGCGGCATATCTTTCACACGTGAATTTCATATTATTTTACGACGTGATTTTCAGATTATTCGTTTTATGATGTAGGTAGTAAATAATGTATGTAAATGTTGTTGACTTTTTACTATAATGTATTTATATTGACATTTTTACTATGATGTTTGTAAAACTTAAATGCTAAGCCGAAATTCGCGTCAAAAATATAATATATTATAGGTACGGCAAGAATGAGGGTAACAGAGAAAATGTTTTAATATTTCCCGGGATAGTGTGCATTCTGAAGGCTTGAAAACATCGCGGAAAAAATCAGGCTTTTTTCCCAGAGGAAATTCAAATCAAATTTGTGATAGCAAGAGCGAGGGTAAGAGCAAAAATCTTTTAATATTTCCCGGAAAATTGTTTATGTGTAGGCCACCTTAGCAAAAGTTGAGACACCGCTTTGATAGAGATCTCTAACCAACGTCACCAATCATAAGCTGGCCGGGCAATCGCTGATCGGGAATAGAATCTTATTAATTTTTTTTAAAGCCATTTAGCGCACTCGTTCGTTAGGAAACTATCCCCGGAAGCGGGTCGTTTACTAATTACATGTCCGTACGGACAAATTTGGTCTTTTAAAACTAGAACTGGAATTGGAGAAATTATAGTTTTTAAAAAATGATTTATTTGGACGAAGTATCGCTATCCATAGCTGCTGAAAAGTCTTCCAAAGTCTCTGCAATGAGCACAACCATTTCTTTAAATCTCAGAAGATCGTCATGATTTTGAACCCATCTCGTATCATACATGGAGACCAACTGATGGCAACGTGGTTCTGGCAAATTTTGTTTTATTTTTTGTTGTAAAATATTAATTCTTTTGGAAGATGCATTGATAAATCCGCCGACAGATTTAACCTCGGATTTAACTGTTCCAAAACAATCCAATTTTTTTTTCAATTGATTTTAGTCCTGCTGTGGGCTACCAAAAAGGTCTACTCTGTTGATCGGTCAACGTTATGGTTATCCCTGTTTTAGATAATAAAATTATCTGAAATTTCGGGGGGTGTTTGAACACCCCCCCTAAATACGGCCTTGCTGAGAGATGTACCTAATCTGCATATGTGAGAATATCAAACATCAAACAAAACTCACTATAGTGTTTTCAATTTTGACACTACCGGAAAATTCCATGATTACGAAAAATGGCATTGTAATTCGTGTTTTTGTTTACCTATACTTTGCTATCTCCAGGTCAGAATAATTACATCCCTGATAGCTCCTTATATATATCCTTAAATAGATTTTAACTCTTAAACAGCTGATGCACCGGCCTTGGCTAGGCTCCTGCATATTTTCATATCAGGAGTGCACTAGCCATTAATGTCCCGGAAATAATGCGTCATAAATTCTATTCGCGTTCAATTCTGTCGCAGTAAGATGTATTCGGAAAATATAACTGGCCCGTATTTTTCCAGAGATTATCTTCAAAAAGGATATGATTTAGTTATATGGATGAGTGAGTAATTGGCTTCCGAGGATATGTAACTTTATACTAGTTGGTAGGGCGAAGCCTTCGACAAAATCACAATCTCTAGCAAAGAGCTTTTTTTAACGAAATATCTTGCGTAATGAGACTGTAATGCAGCTTATGCAGCAAACACTTTTGGGGTGCCCTCATCCCAGATAATTTTAATTTTCGTAGAATGGGGATACTTTGAGCGCACCGGGGATACACTGATCAAACCTTCGCATTATTTTTAATGCACAATATCTAAGAAAATATTCCTTGGTGAGGCTGCCATTTTGTACGTTGAGATTCGTTAGTAACGGCTGGTGAGCTCTTAGAGAGAGGACATGTGTGGGCTGCAATGTTTTGCAACAGTCGTTTTATATAGTGATTTGCAAACCTTCAACACCACATAAATGACTTTAACGTGTCTGTATGTATAAAGGCTGATTAGGTATGCATGTATTTAGTCCCCTTTACGACATACCGACGCGACGCGACGTATCTGTCATAAAGTCAAAAATTGAGTTACCCCGTTAGATTATATTCTTAATTACTTAATGTACACCGTGGCAACTGTATCAACTCCTTGTACGTTTTCCATAAAACAGTTGCAGCGGTTTCATATAAAAAGGGTATTAAGAATATATAATCTGACGGCGTAAGAGAGGATAGAACAATATGTCAGGAAAATAGCGGAATATTTCAAGAAATGGAAACTGAAGATCAACGAGGAGGACAAGACCCAGCTCATCAACTTCAAGCAGAACCGCAGGAGGCAAAGGACACACATCATGATCAACGGGAAGGATAGAGGACAAGGACGCCGTGAAGTATCCTGGACGCGAAGCTTACCTTCAAGGACCATCTTTCAGAACACCAGGAACAGAGCAGGGACAGCAGCAGGAGCAATATATCCGTACATACCAACGTAATCAAGACTGGACAGGGACATCAAGATCAGACTGTACAACACATACGTGAGACCAATAGCCATGTACGCCGCGCCGCCGGTCTGAAGCCCCGCAGCAATAACCAACATGGAGAAGCTACTCACCTGGAAAGGAAGCTTCTACGGACAATCATGGACTACAGATGGGACGACTTCAAGACGACCAGACAACTGTACAGATAAACCGGGACGAGGCCGCTAGAGCAGAGGATCCAGGAGGCAGCGACGAGATTCTTCAGGTACACGAAGAGGACACAGGAACTAACCAGGAACATAGGAAGGACGACCGTAGAGGAGATGCCATTCAGGAAGATACACAAGATAATCCACTAGATTATGCTGTGAAGAACCAGGACAAGGACTAGCATATTCAATTAGGATAAATCAAACGTCAGCGATGATCCAGGCAAGATTCAAGGCATTTACGGGAGGAGTGTGAAATACCCTGAAAAAGTAATGAATCATTCTAAGGGTGCAACGACAATAATGGTGTATGGTTCTGTTGAGGAGAACCCATCTATTCTGCAATAAGCCTGGTTGCAATCTGGGTTCTAGACTTATTAGAACAGCTAGTGGCTGGTTGGATGATGGGGTTACATTTCGAGCTGATTTTTCAGCTGCTTTTTGCCCTCGTTTTTGCCCCATGCAAAATGATTACCAGCGGAGAAGGCTATAATAGGCCACAATCTCTCAACTCATATAAACAACAATGTATTTGAAAACAATATTCAGTTCATCTGTTTAGTGCCGAATTCTACCCATCTATGCCGACCCCTTGATGTGGGATTTTTCCGCGCCATGAATCAGATCTGGCGGTCAGTATTAGCCTCGGTATTAGCCGAGTGGAAAAGATAAAATCCTCAGTTCGGCACGGTTCCTAAAGCCAGTTTCACTGCAGTTTTCGAGAGATGTCTAGAGAGAATGGAAGTCAAAAGTTGAAAGTGAGGCAGCCAATGAGACCATAGCAATTAAACGCAACTTCGTAAGCGCTTTTCGATCAGCAGGGATTTTCCCAGGCGGTCGCTCAGATTTTTAAACGATTTCCACAGGTGGTTAATGAAGCAGAAAATGCTTTTGGAGACCAACAAAAAATAAAAGACTCGACGTTTGGCCTGGATGTAGTGGTAGCGTCACAACATCGTTCATTCCTCCATCTTGTTCCTCAGGATCATTAGTGAATGCTTTCGTCTCACCTCAGAGTTCTACTTCAGTAGCAAATATGATAGAATCTTCATATTCCAAGACACCTGGAAGAATACCGGAGGAAAACGCGATATCTGTGTTAATGTGGTACTAAGTTTTGTTCAACGAAGGCGAAAAAAAGCTACCTATAAATAAGTGTGTAGTCATAGAGCTGGCTCCTTAAATAGTGGTAATGGGAATGAAATCCATTCGTAAAAGCAAAAACCTATTTAAATGTATCGTTGATAATACTAGTTAAATCAATCAAGATGATATCCTTGAACTTGTGCCTAATCCTTCGATAGAACGTGACCAAGACGACAACAGTTTTTGAGAGTGAAATCGAAATAGCTGAAGTGTAGATTTTGTTGATTTATTCCAAAGTATTTTCTAAATTGGTATTTGTAGTTTAAGAGCTACTTCCAGAGTTCATAAAAAATCCGATCAATGTTATTTGAGAATAATTTGATAAACCTAGATTTTTAAGTGAAATAACCCCGGGTAAAAGGTTGCATTTTTTTGTCAACTTTGAGACATTTTTATTTGCCGACGCACAAAAGCACATTTTTTTCTTAGGAATGATTTATTTGACATAAAAAATAGCCCTAAGAGGCTTCAAAAGATATCACAACTTCAGGATCGGTATAAGAGAATACTCCGATATTAGCATATTTTCTTTACAAAAAATTAGCTCTAAAAGAAAACATATTATTGAACATTGTATTGGAAAATTGATTCAAGTATCCCCAATCCAGGGGATTAAAATTTCCCTTACATAATCATGTCCAGAAAAAAGTATGTTTGCTCCACAGATATAGTAACGATACACCTCCAGATTATTGGTCTTTCTTATTTTGAATATCGTGAGCTTATTTCTGAATATCCGCAAATTGAAAACATCCGCTGTGGATGAATATATAAAGAGTTCTGTCCAGACTTCTGCTTAATCAAAAAAGCTCGAAAAAAATAACGATATCTTTATTTATAAAACATCGATTTGATATCATAATTTTATACTGTGAGGTAAAATGAAATAATTTTGAATACCTTTTAATACCAAACAGCACGTGTCAGCGGTTTCTCGAAATGTCAGTTAGAAGAATTATTTGTAATCCTAGCCTTGAAAGTGGTGCTTTGCAATACGAACATCAAGTTGCGAGTATCACAAAGTACTTTCTAAACGCGGTGTACCTACACACGCAGCAGAGTAGATCTTTCTATTTGGAAAACAATGCGTAAATACGAACGTCAATTTTCTGTGACAGTCGGATAAAAAATAATTTGTTATCACTTTTAAGCTACCTTGCTAAGAAACTACCGTATAAAATATCGTCGGTTGGATTAATCAAGATCAAGGGATGTGCTTAGTTGGATTATAACGTAAATTTTGAGTGATTTGACTGGATTGATTTAAATAGTGGCGAGTTTTTAGGAGATATTATCTAATATATTCCTGATGATCTTGTAATGAAAATGAACCAAAAAATCTCACAATACCTTTCTTGTTTTTAGATGACAGTCCTATCCTAGTGCATCCGGCTTTAGCCAAAGAGAAACAGTAGACAAACATGCACTAGCAGTTGATTTTACATACTGTATAAAAACAAATTTAAAAAATATTTCACAATCAACTTTACACAAAGTCAAGTATTAATTTACATATCACAAACTAAATAATTTCACAAAAAACGTTTACATAAAGCTTCAGCGTTAACAGTAATTCGCTTTCCGGTGTTCGTCAGAAGAAACCACCAGGATAACGCGGCTTTTCGAGGATGACGACTCCGTCACGGCTATAAAGAAAGCTCGAGGCATGACACGCACCGGCCGTGTCCGTCTCACCGCGTCAACTACGGCAGAGAATCGCGGATTCGAAGCAATCGAATGAAACCCGCGCACCACGACGTATTGGACGTGGTGCACCTCGACGGAGAAGGTCTCGTCCGCGCTGTTGTTGACATGTTTACTTATTTCCACGAGTCGACAATAATTATTTTTGTCGATTTGTCACCATCAATGCTCCTCCATTGGACAGCACAATATTTACAGTGGCGGACCGGTGGGGGTGTGACTCCCGTTTCGTTCTTCTGCTCCTATATAGGACCCTCGGTTCTATATATTAGATATAGAGATGTTCAACTCGATTCATAGCGCGCCGACTTTCGCAAATTTGACCGGGTGCTGACCATTGATTTAGACGGAAAATCAATGGTGCTGACCGATATGTTCTCTCCGGTAAACTTTCGACTGCAGCGTGTACAATTACGTGGAATACTACAATTTTTAATATTGATTGCCTGCATTTACTATATTTTCACCTCGAAAAAGTACGGCAATAGGATTGAACGGTTTTTAATAGACCACTGTAAACACACAAAGAATATATTTGGACTTATTCTTACTAAAAAAAAATACAATTGTGGAAATTTCTTGAAACACTTTCAGTTTGCAAAGATCACATTCTTAAGAAGACCACCGTCTTCTTCTATGCATTGCTGCAAACTGGAGCAGAAATGAAACATTACGCGTTTGAGTAAATCTACGTTGATCAAATTTATCTCTTCACTAATCCTTTCTTTGAGTTGAGGAAGTATTTGGGAACGGGTAGAAAACACCCCAGGCTCTAGATATCCCCACAAAAAAGGAATTGGTGACCGTTACATCTGGCATTGAAATTAGGCGCTGTAGAATAGCTACACCTTGCAGCCCTGGAGTTCCAAATATTTCCAGCATCTCAAGCATGCCGATCTGAATTGGCAGTAACGCTGTGACAGTTTCCTCCAAAAAAGTATGACACCGAATTCGGAAATTCCGCACCGCACCGCACTGCTATCTTTTAATCATGAAGTGGTTTTTCATGCATTTCTCTTGGGTTAGTCTCTTTGGTACCGTACGCACTGAGATGAAAGTGAGCTTCATCAGACATGATGAAGCTTCACTGTTGCTCAATATTTTCAAAAATTGCCTGCAGAAATTGAGACGATTGACGTTATCAATAGGAGGCAGCCTAAAATTTTGATGTAAGATTGATTCATCGCAAACTTCGCACTGCAGTCATTTGCCGAACTGCGGAACATTGTGGACTCTGTTCAACAGCTACCCTGACTCTTTTAATATTCTATATTTAAGGAGACGTGGTGGAAGACTGAATGTCCAATTCCACTGCTCCGCGGATGTTATGGTATGGGGTGTGCCCTTGCTTACGGCAGCAGGCCACGTTTAGTATTAATTCGAGGTAGCACGACCACCCAGCGATACATCCACGAGGTGTTACAGCCACATTTGCTTCCCTTTTTGCAATCCACTAGCAAATCCACTTTTTCAACAGGACAATGCACTTCATGTGACCCGCATAACCCACAAACTAACCCAAACCTTTCTCCACCAAAACATGTCTGGGATATGATGGGATAAAGGTTGCATAATTTACCGCACCCCCACAACTGGAGGCTCTAGGCAACAAGTTCAAGTAGAGATTAACCACTTTATCCAATCGATGTGACAACTTCATGAATGTGCGTAGCACACAGAGGAGGATCAACGTGAATATATTATATTTATCTTAGATGTAGATTTGCGGAAACGTTGCAGTCTCTTATTCTGCAGAATACGAAATTTGGACCGATTGTTGGCGAGACTACATTAATTTAGGAAATTTGGGTGGTGTTACACGATACGCCCAGAAGACTGTTAATTATTCCCAAACTTTTGTCGATCGTGTCACAGGAACCTGTACAAATCGGGTGGAGAGATGTTGAGCTTGTTTCAAACAATTCTTAAGACGATTTGCGGTTATGCAATCTCCATTTGTTGCAGAGTATGTCGACTAATTTATGGTGTCAGATATATGAACGATCAGCGGTCGAATGATTTAGAAGCATTACTCCTACAATTAATCATTTCATTATTTTAATGCATTCAAGATGTCATAAGCTAGAAACAAGACCAAACAATGTGAGTACCTTGAAGTTCTTAGTCGCATGTCCCTAGTACTTTGACTAAGACTTTTACTCTTTCATACTTGCTGATTCACATTCAAAACTGCTTTAAGCAGTGAAAACCTGGCTTGGAGATTTTAAAGTTTTTGTTTTTTTTTTCTGATGGATAAAGCCAGAAAAACGAACTCTTATGTCACTGGAATTTTTCTGATGACCTCAGTCCAAGAACAAATCCTATTCCCTTTAGTAAAATTATTTATACTTACCTGGAAATAAATCTAGAGTGACTGCATTAGCTTGCTCTCGATTTTCGGTAGGAGTACGAGAAATTACGTCATCTTCACAGGAACTATTCATTTACTTGGAAATTAAATAATACGAAATGCAAAACTACGGCGAGTAGTTGACAAATTATCACGTACTTGACTTTTTGCTTTCCTTGGAAACAGCAACAATAAATGTAAGTTAAAATATGGACGGGCCTGTTGTTCCGTAACACACGACTTGGGCACGCAGGTGGCGGGAACGGTTTACGCAGATCTCTACGCGCATTGCCTAAGCCCCGCCTTTCAGGGTAGCACAGCGGCTCGCTTGTCGATATTAGCCACGCCATAGACGTAGTTACGACTATATTTTCGGATTTGTTTGCTCAGTGTTTATTTTGGTTTTTAGAGTTTTTTAGTGTTTAAAGTTAATAACTGTGAGTGAAAGAGAAGAAGGACAAGTTTGTACTGTTAAAAGCTGCCACAGCAAGAAATATAATTGCAATAGGAGATTCTTTAGCATTCCTAGACAACCCGATGGGTGAGTACAAACTTATTTCTAGATTATAAATAATTTTTATAAGGTATTATTGTTAATATTTCAAGACAATTTTGAACATTATATAACAAGAAAAAATGTTTGCCGCAAACTTGTAGAATTGTGTAATGTATTGCATTTTAGTCATTCATATAAGTCGTTGTTATAAGGTTATATTTGAGCGTGTAAGGCTCTATTTTACCGTAAAAACAATCAATAATATTTTTTAAAACATTAACAAAAACAAAATAATTATATGGAGACATCAATAATACATACAGTTGTTTTGAATCTTTTTTGTTATTTTTTCTTTATTATTTATTACTGTTTGTTTTTTATTTTAAGTTTGGTATATTTTGTACATTGCATGTGTTGAATTATTTAATATAACAAAAATAAATCGGATCATTATAGCAGTAAATCTGTTTATGATTATTTAAAGATGTAGATTGTTAAACACCTGCCTATATTATTACATAATAGTCTCCAATAGGCCAATAAATAAATAAAAAGGTACAAGACCGTCTAGAAGGTTTTACCTAGAATCTAAAATATATTTTTTTCCCAAAGTGATGAAAAAATGCTCGTGACTAAACGGTGTTTCTTAAAAAAACAAACACTCTTTGCCACCTGTTATATAAAATAATATTTCGAAATCTTAGCTCTTTCTGCAACTATGCCTAGAACATTTCAATGTCCTACCAAATGGCCGCCTGACGCAGCATCGCAATTTTTATTTAACCGAGACAAACAGAGAGTCGGAATAAAACAAAATGATAAAAATCGTATTAAAAAATACATTTTGCAAATTCGATTGTGTAAAAAGTGTTCCAAATAATCACAACAGTTTACCGATATTATGAGCACATAAAACAAACAAGGCTAACTAATTGCAGAATATACTAGTTACAAGCAATCACTATTTCGTCATACTCTACTTACTGGTCCCATAATCTGTGCAAAATTTTTTATTGCAATATACATTAGACCTATCTTTTTTATTTATGATTGAAGGTTATTCTTAAAGCATTAGATTTCTAAACACCTTATGTAATTGAGTACGAATTAATACATAAAAAAACTTTGTGGAACGAGTTACAAAGAAAATTATTTAATTTTTACGTTTACGTTAATTATATCCGTAGGAATAAATATTTAGTTTATACGGACATAATTTATCTATCGATTTGTTATCAACAAATTAAATAATTAAAATATGTAGAAATCAAAAATATATGTTCATTCTTAATAATTTCAATGTAAGTTAAATACAATTAAATACATTATGCATTGAAAAACTAGCATTTTCTGCCCTAGTGTAAAAAAGCAATTTAAGTAAATACCTAACACTTAATTTATTATTTATTTATGGCTTGTTTTTTTTGTTCTATAGGAAGATTCTACACAAGAATACTAGCACAACAATATTTTTTTTTCTGCGGAAATGTTTGGTTTTCCAGAAAATTCGATTTTTTATATCATAATTTAACTAGAACCTATCTTTGGATAATTTTGCTACATTTCTTTTTGCTATAGGTCAATCCAGAAAAACCTATTTAATACAAATTTTATTAAATAGGTTTTTCTGGACTGACCTATACCAGAAAAAAAATGTAGGAAAATTATCCAAAGACAGGGTCTAGTTAAATTATGATATAAAAAATCGAATTTTCTGGAAACCAAGAAATTTCCGTAGAAATAAAAAATTGTGTGCTAGTATTCTTGTGTAGAATCGTATGTTAGTATTTTTGTCG
>MU182743.1:427991-464109 GCA_016904865.1 Pissodes strobi
ACTGTTGTATTAATTCAGTATAATCTTACCTTTCAACCAGAATTATTGATTTCATGTTTCAAGATATTGACGACCTATGCTTTGGAAGCTGATACATTTTAAGCAAATCTTGCGTAAGTTAAGTAAGTAAGCTTTATTTTATTTCTGGACTTAAATATGGTTTACTAAGAAATCAAAACACACTTTTTATGATTCCATTGTCTAGTTGATACGCTTTAACTTGCCTTCGTTTCAAAGACCGTAAGTCATCTGCATGTTAATATGCACTAAATTCTGTCTTCATTATGTTGTACATACCCATTCTAAGAATAAAATGTAAACATAAAACGTTACTTTAATAGGCTACAAAGTTAGTGGCCTTCTACTCGTTAATGCAAATTAATATACAGACAAGCGCGTTTTTTAGGCGTCGCGTCGGCCATTTTCAAATTACTGTTGTTGTGACCCACTGATCACGAAGACTAGACGAAATAATTTGCATAAATATATATTCTTTATGACGTTTGATTCATGTGAAAATTCTCGCGATACTGCAATAGAACTTTATTGGAAAGCACTAGCAATTAATGTTTAGTTTTTTCCTAAGGTTTCAGTGCTAATTTAATTCAAATTCTGTGTTGGTTCTATATACTTTCTTCTCGTTACTGCACCATATATACCTATACAATTATAATAGTGGACAAACTTTTCTAGAAAATAATACTCGTGGAAGCTAAAATTAAGTTTTGTCGTTCTCTCAATATGTTTAACTCATTATTTGCTTCTGATGGCGGTGACGTCTACGAGGGAGAGAAAGGCATGGGGGAAACAACCTAGATTTCCATAAACACTTTTCGAGATTTAACACCACCAGATTTTCCCTGGAGGCAGAATATTATATATAATTACTATCCACAAACGAAGTAAACTACATTGTCTATTGTGGTTAGAGAAACAATGAGAGAACAATTATTGCAGCCCAAGAATTTATTTACTTAAAATTTATTCAAAGTTAAATTTAAAATATTTTGGAAATTAGTCAATCTCCTTCAGGAGAAATTACATAGTTAAAATAACAGACCAATAAAGAGATCAAACACATAATCCTTAAAAAAATACAAAAATAGAGTTAGTCTGCTACAAATAAAAATGAAACAAATCAGCTAGCCTATAGACTAGTGCACCGTAGCAGGAATAATAATCCAACTGAAACATTGAACAGAGATTTAAAAAAAAAACGTTGGACTCTTATTTGTTATACGTTAAAAACAAACATCGCCGCTGACAACGCGAAACAAATATATTTTATATTGAACCCCCAACAATTTAAATTTTTTTTCCAAAAAGTTAAATTAAAAAAAAACATCATTTACAATACGATGGAAGTCATTTTACATAGGTTCATGGGAAACACTATTAATCATTAAAAATGTTGAGTTATCATAAAATAAGCAAAAAAAAAACAAATAAAGTAATAAAGGATATTTAATTATAATGTTTTAAACTCGTTTTCCAATAAATGAAAATATACTTTAGCAACTTTTCGATAACCAGTTACAAAAACTTGAAATTGGTCGACAAAAACAATAGCACGTAAATTGTTAGCAGGTTACCTTGACATTCACGTTTCAGTCTCTTGTCATTATATAATTACTTTCTAAAAACTAATATCCAATCAACCAAAAAGTGATTAAGATTATACACCTAATGAATGTGCATGCATGGGAGACACGTAATTAGATGCCTATATGAATATATTACAATCCTTTCAATAAAATTTATGATTATTCTGGTAATGTTACTTACAAAAGAAGATTATGAATCTTGGAAGCTTTCATGAATATCTATAAGTTTATTATTACAAACTGGATAGCAACTGAAGACGTGTTGATTACTATACCTTGAATGTGGTCTAATGACAACGAATTTAGGTGAAAAATCAAAAGTCAGTAACGTCAACTGAAGCCCAACTAAAAAAATAACCAAAACATATCAAATCTTATTTGCGACATTTATTTATGTCTTCTACCAATCTTCAAACTTTCCGTTTAGAATTTCCTAGAAGAGATGATAATTTTTCTCGAAGTAGAAATTAACCAAGTTAGGTAGTTTTACGCTATTTTATCGTAGTGATCAAAATTCTGGTAGAATTTGCTTTCCTCAAGATTTCCGCATTCGTCATCAAGTCAGTAAATGCTTCTAGCATTCTATCTCAAATAAACAAACCTAGTCTATATTAAACGCTATTTTTTGTGCCCCATTCAATAGCACTGACCAGATGTAACATGTAATATCTGAACATCCGATGTTTCAGCTGAGGTTCAGTGCGGAAAGGAGAGTTTATATTTCTAAAGCTATAGATATACCTATGTTCTTTGTATTTAAAATGGTGAAGTTTTTCTATCGATGCAGATTCCGCATCTTCGTATCCGTCTCAAACTTTTGCTGACAGTGATGTTAAGACCCAAATCTTGTATAGCTCTATTCTATAGATGTTGCAGACTACACAGTTTTATAGAAAATATTAAGGATATCAGATTCATATCTTATTATATTTAGGACTTCATTGAATTTATTACCTAATTTATCTATAGCTATACCTCTACCAAAGCCCTTTAAAATTGCTGTAGCAATATAAGTTAGATAAATGGAGGGAGAGAACATAGCCATGTCAGACTCCACGTTGGATTATCTACTTTCTAATCTTCTATGTAGACTGCAGTTGCTTAAATACAATGTAGATTTTCAATTATTTAAATATTCCTGTTAGCTGATGCTGCTGTTGTAGCATCAAAATGTATAACGAAGAGGACCCGCTTGGTGCCCCTGCTAACCCAGACTAACCCCAGGGCTAGTCCTTTACTGCCGCCATGGATTAAAAGGTGTGCATTTGTATTGGCGGGTTAATGCTGATATACTAAAGCCCCCATCACCACTTTGGCGAAAATGTCCACTTTATAGATAAATATTGATAAAGTGGCTCTTATCGTTCATTCGTTCCAAAGCTCAGATTATTTATCAATACTTACATAACCAATAAATTTGTTCTAAATTGTGTGACCAAAAGAAGAACGAATTAATTTCTGGAATGTGGAAATGGCGAGAGGGTGGCCTTGAAAGGCCACGGCACTTAGACCCCCTCGTTCTCCCTAGGGCAACCAATCCATCTAGGCCATCGGCCAGTCTAGTGTTGTAAAGAAGGCGGCGATGCTGCCTGAGGAGGCTGTTCGGAAAAAAAACAATGTTTGGCCACCGCTCTCCCAAAATGGATTCCCTTAGTTCTGAAATGCCGCCGCAATCGCAGTTGCTCTACTCTTTTGTCCTACTGCTCTCAGCCTCTATAGGGTCTCGCATAGTCTCATTGTGTAGAGATATTTTCTTAGCGGGCAATGCCCAGTAGGAATTAATTTATCTTAAAAAAAACATTCTATTTAATTACGGCTTGATCCTTTTGAGATATGTATTTTGAAATAGTGGAAGAAGGGGACATGAAATTATGCCCGAAGGTCACGTTTAAACTGACTGGAAGCACGTGACCTGTGCGTGCCGTGATGTATTAAAATTCACTTTCAAGCTCAATGAATGCGAACAAGTTTAGGCGTTATCTGGTGACCATTTCAGGCGGTAAAACAAAATCCGCATTTAATTCCATAAACCACAACTGATGTATTTTTGTGGAAAACACCTGTATTAAAATTACTCGATTTACCAAGCAATTAATTATTTTAGACCTATAAAAAGTTTCTGCGTATAAGAATTAGGAATGGCGTAACGCTTGCAAAGATGGAAATACCAAACTTAAAAGTGACCTATGTTGTTTAGCTGTAAAATGAACATTATACAATCTGTGATACAATTGGGTCTGCTCCTCAACAAGTAAAAATAAGATGCTACGAAACAGTTTAAAAACGTTTAAAAGATTGGATCCACAGAGAAAAAATTACAGAGTGATTCAGATAACTCTTTAAATGGAAATATATTTGATTATTTTTGATATTAGGAAAAAAAAATTACAAGTTGTTTGATTTCATTAATCTACTTTTAAATATGCCTACGTCGTTTTTTTAATTGTAATATATGACATTTGTTAATGATTTTAAATTTTCTATTAAATTTTGTATATTTTTGCAGTGAAACTGTCCCGAGGGGGTGTCATACCGAATATCATTGACAAAAGAAATGTGCGCCACTAACTTTTTTATTTTATATTTTTTTCGTATTGGGCAACTAAAAATACAAAATTTTTGCTTCTTCAGTTGTTTTCGTATCTAGCTTCGTTTTCGAGAAAAAAAAAACCAGTTTATTACATTTCTTTAGGGCAACATCCTGCTTCGTCTGTGAACAACACTTTATCGATAAAGGAAGGGTCCTGATGATATTTTGTGTATATAATAATTTATTATAATAATTTCTATGACTATAATAAACCATTGATTTCCAGAAAAATAATGAATACCCACCAGCGTTTGAGGTAAAATTTGTTGCCCTAAAGAAATGTAATAAACTGGTTTTTATTTTTTTTTTCTCGAAAACGAAGCAAGATACGAAAACAATTCAAGAAGCAAAAATGTTGTATTTTTAGTCTCTTAATACGAAAAAAATATAAAATAAAAAAGTCAATAACGCACATTTTTTTGGCAGTAATATTCGGTATGATGCTCCCAGGAACGCCACTGGACTTTATATTTTTAATCTGATTAAGGCTAAATGAGCTTCTTAGTATTACAGATAACACTACCAGATTTTAACAAAATCGGTAAAAGTATACTTAAGATATTAATGAAAAAAATCGATACAAAAAAAGTTTGGAAATGTAATAAACTGGTTTGGATTTTTTTTTCTCAAAAACGAATCAAGATACAAAAACAATTCAAGATGCAAAAATGTTTCTAGTTGCTAAATACGAAAATCTTTTTTTTTATGTCAGTGGCGCACATATTTTTTGTCAATAATATTCGGTATAATGCCCCTGGGACGCCACTGGACTTTATATTTTTAATCTAAATAAGGCTAAATGAGCCCCTTATTATTACAGATAACACTACCAAATTTTAACAAAATCGGTAAAAGGATATATAAGATATTAATAAAAAGCCGATTTCTTTGAAAAAGTTTGACATCCTGTATCTTGGAAACTATGCATTTCCGGCTCCAGGTTCATATGATAAAAATTTCATGTTTTCTTATGTAGAATCACACTTGAAATTATTTGAACGATATTTCCGGACACCATGTATATGAGCAGCTTGTGTAATTAATATTTATCATTGTGTTTCGTGATTATTTAAGAAGTTTCACATCTATAACGTGTACGTTTCTGCACGCGTTTTTTTTTGTATAATACATCATGTATCAAAACTTAACCGCTTTCAAAAAAATAAACGTTTTGGAATTACGAAATAAGCCTTACTATGATTTTTTTAACCTAATTGCATACCTATTTAGATACTTGCTGCTACTTGGAGCTAAAGGTTTATTTTTCAGATGCCATGACATTGTGATTGAAGTCTTATCTACTGATTCATCTTTTTTTTCTTGCTAATATTTTACAAAATTTCCTCGATCTTTGTTTCAAGAATGCTAATGACGCTACAAAAGCACGAGAACAGTATAGAGAAATTTTTCAGAATGATGGATCTGTATCAGCTTTAATTAATGCGACAAAGTTATTGCAAGAAATAGCATCTCTAGTAAATAACAACAGATCTTATTATATTGCATTATTTTAATAAAGGCAAGTTATTTAAAGCAAGAGAAAAACATATTAAGATGAAAGCCTCCAAAACACCGAAAACTCATTTATTAAAATATAATAAAAACTATTATAAAGCGCTTTTAAGTCAATTCCGATAATAATTATTATTTCCGTTCATCTATACAGCAATTACGATTGCGTTGGAAAATACACATTACGAAAAAACCGTATGTTGTTGTCGTACGAACGTAGGACAACTTTTCTAGTTCCAGCAATTAAGTAGAAAGTAATACTACCATATCGGTCACGTCACATTTAAATTTAATTGCTCCCAAAATATCGTCATTACTCATACTGAAGCGGAACATGGAAAACTGATTGGAATTTTGTCAAATTTATTATAACTTTGGCAAAATATAATGGTTGAATGACGCAGACAAAAAGTATTAATCGATGGCCTAGCCTTTCGTTTTCCGCTGTTATGAAACCTTTGACCTTTTCAAGTCCTCACCTTTGTTATGTGCCATAATATTGCCCGAGGTCTCGCGTGCTTTATATTCGAGCATGAGATTTAGGGTGGAGTGAAGTTCTGCAATTTTGTTTTTTAAAGGGTTACATAAATACAGAAATTCATTTCACATCTAGTGCTGCCGTTTTGAAAATTACTGAATACTTCTGAAGATATTCGAAAAAAAAATATTCGAATTCAGATTTTATTTATTTATTATATTATATTTTTAAGGTACTTTTTGGGAGCTTTTTTAAGACGCCATACATTGTTTTTAAATCCAATAGTATTTTCTGTACCGACGTCATGTTGATATTTTTAAATACGAATTGTGCCTAAGAAAACTTTGTTTTGAAAATTAAGAGATTCCAAGTTCTCCAAAGATATTTAAAAAAAAACGAATTTTTCGAATTCAGTTTTATTTTCTTTACAGCCTTATTTTTAGTTTTTGAAAGGTAAATGACCTTTCTTAAGATACTTTTTTGAGCTTTTTAGGTGTCGTATTTTGTTTCTAAATCCGATGTTTAGTATTTTCTGTATCGACATCATGGTTCGTGGTCTGCTTTTTACGTCATTTTGAGGCATTTTAAACATAACAACGAAACGCATTTTATCAAAATTCTATATCAATGTTTTGTTGTTTAAAGGTATTTTCATTTTACAATAACCAATGGATTTCAAAATTAAATTGTTCTATATTACCTGTCTAATTTACACCATAATAGAAATATATAAATCTCCAATAAGAAGAAAAATATTAACAAACTAAAATATTAGAACGAAAAAAAAAATAGAACTAATAAATTTATTACTAGCATCAACAAAAAATTATAAACGTTCAAATAAATTGTCGTTTAAATTTATGCACTGAATTTTATTTGGATATGTCGCTTTGATTGCGCTTTGAATTACCTTTCCCTCTAAAGAGTTTAAAAAATCGGCTGAAGTTAAGCTCGGAAACCTTGCTGGCAATTATTTGAACATTTATAATGCTTTGAGGATTCTAGTACACAATTTTTTAGTTTTAAATTTTTTCCTTCTAGTATTTTAGTTTACTAATATTTTAGCTTTCACTATTACGTTTCTATTACGCTGTAAATTAGAAGGTATTATTAGTTAAATAAATATAGCAATTCGCTTATTTAATTCAATGTTTATAATAAATTGTAGTTAACAGGACCGTATTAAGAAATCCATAAAATCATTGAACATGATATACAATTTTAACAAAATGTGTTTGGGTTTTATGACTAAAAATGCTTCAAAATGACGTAAAAAACAAACCGTTCGTATAAAAAAAAATCAACATGATGTACAGGGTGGCTCGAATTCGAGTCTATGAATGGTGATCTCAAAAACCGTAAGATATAGTGTCGGTCAAATTAGGGCAAAATTGCGCTTTTAAGTGCCTAACAATATGCCGTTTAGACAGTTTTAAAATTCTCAGTATTTCCGGAGACATCTGGAAAAAATCCGAAATTTTGAAAAATCTTTTCATTTTTTTCCTGCGCTTATTTAAAAACGGAAATTAAAATTGAAGTGCACTTTAGCATTGCAAATTTTTTCACTGTATCCAATGGTGGTATTGAATTTGGAATCCGACGTTTGGTCTTCAAGGGGTCACCATCAACTTTCTTTTATAAAATACGAACTTTAACTTTTTTTATCGTTTTCCAAATTATATAGGCGCTATTAATATGAATATGTATTTAAAATTTTTTTTCTTTTTTTTTATTTTTTTTTATAATTTATTTTGCTTTGGCGTCATTTTTAACAGTTTAGGTTAAATTTACTTAAAGTTCCTATTTAAAAAAACGTTGATGACCTGTTGAAGACGAAACATCGAATTCCAAACCCTTCAACAACTTTTTTTTAAATACGAACTTTAATTAAATTTAATTAACTTAAACTATTTAAAATTACGCCAAAGCAAAATAAATAATTTAAAGAAGAGAATAAAAAAATTAAAAATACTCTAATCATCTGAAAAACGATAAAAAAAATATAACGTTCGTATTTAAAAAAAGAAAGCTGATAACACTACATATAATTGAAGAGGAAACGTCGGATTCCAAACTGGATAGCATCATTGGATAGAGCGGAAAATTTGAAATCCGTTTTTAAATAAACCCAGGAAAAAAATAAAACAATTTTTTCCGGATATCTCTAGAAATACTCGGAATTTTAAAACTTTCTAAAGTGCATATTGTTACGCACCTAAATGCGCAATTTTGCCCTATACTGTAGCTACCTTTACGGTTTTCGAGATCCCCATACATAGACCCCAATTAGAGCCACCCTGTACAGACAATACGAAACACCGGATTTAAAAACGAAATAAGATATTACTGCACAAGGCCACTTACTCTACACTCTATAACACCATTCTTTTTTGAAAAATCAATATTAGATTATAATCGTGGTAAAAGCGCCTACAACTTGATAAAAAAAATATCGAAATCGATGTAGAACTTGTCTTTTAAGATTGACTTTGAACGAAGTTTTGTTTATCCGTTGGTTTTTTTTGTCCAGGAGTGTATTTACCTACATACTACCTCAACCCTTTTTCTTTATTATAAATTCTTTATGAGACCCATAGCTCTTGGTCATGTCAACAAATATCCCAATATCTACTACAGGAAAAATATTGGCGAATTTTGCATGACTGGAAATGTTTAGAAATTCCAGGCTGCAACGGTGTCACAATAGGGATGTCCTGAACAAAAGAAAACTTAATTGTAATTCGATGCATTCATTCTAAGCTATGTTCGGACACATTTTCATGCAAAGCTCCGAAGCTTGAATTATTTGAGTTCGCTTGGGAATTTAAACATTAAGTCTGTTTCGTATTTTAGTATACCTTCTATATCAAATCTCTCCTTGAACATCAACGTTCAACAAATTGCATAGAATCTTTATAAATTTTGCATAACCATTAAGGTTTTAGAAATAACAGAGCATAACGGTATACCCTTTACAAAATGCATTTTGGTTCATACAAGTCAGTGATACAAATCGGCTCATCCGGTCAGAAGCTTTGCCCGGAAATATTTTTCTGTTTGCTACAATATTCAAGGGTATAGGAAATGCAAATAAAATATATGTTTTCCATTTACTAGGCGATTTATTGCTACCTGATTTGAAGCACATAAGTCGTATATAAAATGGAATTGATACTCGAAACTTCCGTTGGCTGGTCGATTTCATTCCACTCCTATCAAATACACTGCATGTATATGAAACATTCAAGCATGAAAGGAAAAATAATTTAATATGTTTTAAGGAAAAATGTCTTTCCCGCATGGGTTAGCATTAGGAGAGCCAAAAACCTTTCCTGTTTAAAAATAATAAAAGCTCGAATGTCGCATGCGCCCAGTAACTTTGATAAGGATGATAATAAAATTGTATAACTGCCGAGAGAAAATGATATAAATGATGTGTTATAATTGAAAATGAAATTACCCTCACCCCTAACATATTTATATAATATGACTTACTTTAATCCGTATTTTAGGAGTTAATTTGAGTAATTTCCATACCTGCAAAAAAAAATAATTTAAGAATATTCAGACTGAAAAACATAGAAAAAAATGTGCATGAGTCTTACTGGGATATATTCATTACATTATGTTAGAAGGTTGTTAATCGCATCAAATTTGCCTCAATAATCTAATCTATAGTAAGAAGAAGGTCCTCACGTTCTCAATTATTATAAAGATGAGAAACGATCGTTCACCCATCACCGTGTCCTACGTCGGAACTAATTAATTCTTGCTCTTAAAACAGGAAAAGCTTATAAATACACAGAAAGCTAAAACTCTACCAAGATTTATTGAAAATTCATCAAGTTAAGATTTTCACATCTTAAAGAAAAATAATTAGAATTACCTAGCGACTTAATAAAACAGTTTTGTAACAAAGCCAGTGTTATTCGTTATACACCAAAGAATAAAGAAGAGAAAGGAAGGAGCTTGTGCTCCGTTTGACACTTAATACGTGCGATGAACTTTTGAAACATCGAGGAGGCTGCTGAGGAACCCTACCGGGTGTTAAACGCACCATTCAAATGCCTTTTTAAGGAGAAATTTGAAATTTTGGTTGAAGATATGATTTATGAAAACTCAGATTTTCCACTAAAAAACAAATGAATATCACTTCCAGTTTGACCGGAAGTAATCATGAGGCAAGAATTTCAAATACAACCCTACAAATACATATTTTTACATATTTGAATAGAGCTTGAAATTTCCTTTTCAGCGATGTATCACAAGTTGTCATTTTTTTTGTCAAAATGGCGGCGTAGAGTGCATTTATTCCAAACTCAACATGGCGACATTTTGACATCACTAATGGATTTTTTGTCAAAATGTCCGTTGATATATGAGACAAGATAGGTTTTCTTGCACATTTTTCCCACTGTTGTAAATTCTAAATAACTGTTATAAAATTGAAACATTTTTAGTTTTTCCTTAAAATGTCAAATTTTATGTAAATTTTTAATAGAACTCTATACATATTTTTAAACATTTAGAAATAGCTTTAAACACAAGAAATACTATCAAAACGTAGGAAGCACCAAAACATAGGGACATAACGTCAGAATGAGTATTATACCGGGTGTCAACGAAATCGTTTAACAATGCACCATTCAAATGTTTTTTTAAAGGAGAAATTTGAAATTTTGGTTGAAGATATGGTTTATGAAAACTCAGATTTTCCGCTAAGAAAACAAATGAATGTCACTTTCACACACATATCAGTGAGCATGAAGCAAGAATTTCAAATACACCCCGCAAATATATTTACATATTTGAATAGAGCTTGAAATTGTCTTTTTAACGATGTAACACAAGTTGCCATTTTTTTCAAAATGGCGTCGCGCCGCCATATTGAAATTATGCCCTCTACAACGTCATCTTGAAAAAGAATGGCCACTTGTGATACATCTTTCAAAAGGGAATTTCGAGCTCTATCCAAATAGGTTAAAATATGTACAGGGTTCGATTCAAAATTTCGAGAAAAATTGACATAAATTTTGACGTTTTAAGGAAAAACTAAAAATGCTTCAATTTTATAACAATTATCTAGAATTTCCAACAAAAAAATCTGCATGAAAACCTATCTTGTCTTCTATATCAATGGACAGTTTGACAAAAACTCCAATGGTGATGTCAAAATGCCGCCATATTGAATTTGGGATAAAAATCCTCTACGCCGCCATTTTGAAAAAAATGGCAACTTGTGTTACATCGTTAAAAAGACAATTTCAAGCTCTATTCAAATATGTAAATATATATTCAGGGTTGTATTTGAAATTCTCGCTTCATGCTCACTTCCGATCAAACCGGAAGTGACATTCATTTGTTTTTATAGCGGAAAATCTGAGTTTTCATAAACCATATCTTGAACCAAAATTTCAAATTTCTCCTTAAAAAAACATTTGAATGGTCCATTGTTAAACGATTTCGTTGACACCCGGTATATGACTCATTCTGACGTTATGTCCCTATGTTTTGGTGCTTCCTACGTTTTGATAGTATTTCTTGTGTTTAAAGCTATTTTTGGCGATTTACTTCGATTTGGAACATTGTTTATTTGTTTAGTAATATTATTGTAGGTATTGCGTTAGTTCATATAGTGTTTAATTAGGTATTTAGTGGTAAAAGTGTGTATTTTGGACTAAAGAAGCAAAGTAAACATGGTTAGTTGTGCAGCTTGTGGCTAAAACTCCAACAAATTCAGAACTTGGAATAACATTTCATCGGTAAGTAGGTATTTTACCCCTTATTTTTCTGTTTTTTATCATTTAATAAAGCAAAATTATAAATTGTCTAATTGTCAACAAATAGGTGACAGATCTAATGATGGGCGTACCCGTAAAAAATACAGCATTCAAAATCAATTTTTGCAAGAATATTGGACAGTGCTAAAAGTAATACTTTTCTTTTATGCTTGACATGTTAAAGTTTATACTGCCAATAAAATGCTAAAATTAGTTATTTGAATATATTTGGGCATTTGAAATGCAAAAATAAGCAAAATATGGTTAGATAATAGTGCGTTAGTTTTGAAGGGATAGCTTCTTAATAAAATTAGGTAAGTAATTATTTAGAAAACGGGTTTTTCGCTATAAGAGATTTTCGAAATTTTTCTTTTTAACGTGTTTATATATAGGTGAAATTGTTTCTATAATTTGTTAGTAACAAATATTGGCAGCAGCGCAGTGTTATCGTTCTAATATTTCATTTCACGCATGGCCCTCCGCTGGCTCCGGAGGCGCAACCAACTAAAACTAACCCAAGGCATGCCTAAAATCAAGAAAAAATCATCTTTAGAGAAATATATGAATTAGCACGTGTCTAGGTACACCAATTTTGAGCCTTCGCGTGCTAATTCATATATTTTTCAAAATTTTTTTTTTCTTGATTTTGAGCATGCCCTAAGTTAGTTTGGGTTAGATGTGTTTGGTTGGTTTGGCGACCCCGGAGCGAGCGAAGCGAGCGGAGAACCATGCGTGAAGTGAAATATTAGAACGATAATACTGCGCTGCTGCCAATATTTGTTACTAACAAATTATATAAACAATTTCACCTATATATAAACACGTTCTAAAGAAAATTTTCGAAAATCTCTTATAATAGCGAAAAACCCGTTTTCTAAATAATTACTTACCTAATTCGAAAGTATTTTCTGAGTTTCATAGACTTTATTATTCAGTGCAATTATGGAACAATCTTACGACATTGAAAGCTTAATTAATAAATGCACATATATTGTAATGAAAAAAAAAATTATCGCTACCAAATTGTATCACCAAATATACCTCAAACTGACCTATTACCTTATGAGATCACAATAGTAATAATTTATTAAATAATTAAATAAATGGTAAGTACCGCCTTCGCGCAACAATGCCAACAACCTTTATTTACAAAACAATGGCGCCAGGTCACCCTCCATTTCACGCAATAAATGGACGATCATAAACCCGTTATTGTTCAACCGTGTCCCTGGAAATTTATGCCATGCATGGTTCATAAACACAGATTTGGCAGCGTGTATGCATATACAAGGTGATAAAAACAAATATAAAAATATTCCTTATTTGTACATTTTAGTGGATGAAATCGACATCTACGAGCGCGTAGTATTTTAAGGGCACCTGACAGGGTCTCTAAAATATATCCGCTCTGAAACTTCGGTAAATCCGTCTATTTATTGACATTACAAAACGAAAAAAAAAATGTAAAGCAAAGTATTTAACAAAGAAATGACAACACTCACTTATTTTGTTTGTACGATTCCAGAAAACCTTCATTAGACTATGAAAAGATAATGACAAAGAAGTGCGTCATTACATGGTCAAATAAAACTTGTTAAGTACTTACTGGTTTGTTTTCTTGCCGAACTATTACAGGAAAAAATGCACGACAACCGTAAAGATGGTGCGTTCTATTGCGGATTGCGATTCCGCAATTGGGCAAAAGTGCGTTAGAGTGCATTCCGTGAAGATACTGCTATACCAAGACGAAAAAAGTGAAATATTTTGGCCAAAATAGAATCAGAGATTCCTTGAATCTATGTACTAAAAAAGAGATATATCTAATAATTTGTTTATTACAGCTATGCCTTTAATCTTGAGCAATGTAAATGTATAAAACAAATCAGGGCAAAACGTAAATATTTTTGTTTTACTGGAACAAAGCCACAGAAAAATAACAAAACGTTCCTGCTTTCGGAATATAATCTCAGGATATACGTATTTGGAGCTCACCGGAGTAATAGGTGGTGGGAAGTCGAGACAACCTGCTGGTTGCCTTAGTTTTAGTGTAACTGAACTAAGGTAAATTCACCAATGGTCAACACTTAAGGAGCTTAATTTTCTAATTCTGGTAGGTCTCATTACATATTAAAAAAATAATTAAACTGAATGGCTTATCTTACCCATTGCGCCTGTTTTTTTTTTAAGTATTGAGCCATAAAAAGACGGCTTTATTTTTTTTTTGTTTACAATAGCTCCAATTGTTTAACTCAAAAAATATTTTAAAATATTGAAAAAGGTAGGCTTTATGTCCGGTACGAATTTCTGGTACTTATACTTGCTCTGCTGTAAGTACAACATTCTGGTTTGAAACATTTCCTATAATTTGTTATAATGTAACAAGAAATATACTTTTTCTTTTGGTACAAATATTTTTTTTTGTGTTGCATCCGTACTCTTTAGACCCATTATTTCTATGTCATTAGATGAAGTTAATTGTTTTGGATAGCACACAAATACATAAAATGTGTACCACTTGATTGCTTCTTTTAAACTCCTCTATATCTTTTAATGAAAACATTTTTGCAATTTCCTCCTCCCCGTCACTTCTTTCATTCCATTAGTCATCTCGCATTGACTTACAATACTCTAAATTGGAATCGGAAGATTCCGCTTCGGCAATTTTCCGTTTGTTCCTTTTCTGATGCTTCAGCGTTTTTTCTTTTTCCAATTTTTTATTTACTTCTGTCTTTTCCTATCTTTCTGTAATTTTTCCACTTAATATTTTACAGTTACTTTTGTTCTCGTAATACTCTTAATATCTGATCTAACAATCGCTGACAGTTTCCCTTTTTCTCTCTTGGCTCAGGTCACATCAAGACTTTGTTAAACGAATATGGTATTAACTCTAGTTGTGGGTTTTGATTGGTTGGTAAAAATATTGATATATTTTTCTTTAAAGGCGCTTTTTAGTGTTATGTTTACTTCTGTCAATTTTTTCTCTTATAGACCTAGAATAAATAATAAATTAGGCATATGAATGAATACTCACGATACACATATAATGAATACTTAAATGTAGCGGAGAAAACTTCATCTTCTATAGTCCTATACTCTATACAAAATTTGTATAGAGAACATTTAATGTTCTGTATTTGCCTTTTAACAGCTAAGTTACGAAATATAAAGCAACTTAAAGGAAAAGTGTGCGTGCTCTACATTACGAGCCAATTTAAACAAAATAAATCTTAATTAGAATTTTAAACATGTTAATTTAAAAGTAGCCACTGAACTGGTGCGTAAACCATGCGCTGAATATAAAGTGATTATAAAAAAGAAACAAGTTCATGGCCTCGTTAAAGGCAATATGTCTTGAATACATTATTATTGTCAATTCCATAAATTCACGTACACAATAATAAGACTGAGCGATCTATCGATATTTTATCGATATTTTATCAAATATACATTTATATAGCTGTCTATATAATTGTGGATCATCAAATATCGCATCCAAAAATGGAAAAATCTAGGCAACTTCAACTTTTTTAAATGGAACGCCCTATATATTATGCGCTAAAACGAAAGATCTTTTTTTTATGATTTCAAATATATGTTGATGATATTTGGGTGAGCCATTTTTGAGATATTTTAGCTTAAATTATAAATAAATTGCATACAAGTTTCATAGTGGTATTAAGAAAGCCATAGAAACAACAATATTGTACGTTTTTTTTTTCGATTTATTTATAATTTAAGCTGAAATATCTCAATAATGGGCTCACCCAAATAGCATCAACATATATTTGAAATTAGAAGAAAAAGATCTTTCGTTTAAGCGCATAATATACAGAGTGTTCGATTTAAAAAAGTTGAAGTTGCTTATATTTTTCCATTTTTTGATGCGATATTTTTTTCTGATAATTTCAAAAGATAATCTGGAAAAAGACCGAAAATTTTTGTGTGTAAAACGTTTTTTTCTATCTTCAAAAATAAAGGCTCCGCAGGAGCCACGTAAATACAATCAAAGACCCTGTACGAGAACATGTATCTGCCGGGAAAAATCTTCAAGAACGGATAAAGAGTTTTCGTTTTAACTTTGAGCGCAACTGTAACATAAACTTTACCTCTCCCTCTCATCATTTCTTACTTTTGATTATTATTAAAAAATTTACCTAAAAAAACTTAAAATTATCCACTTATAAACCAATAGAACAAATCAAATATGGACATTTTCCCATCCCACTGCATGTGTTCAATTTGGAACAAATATCGGCTAAGGCCTCCTTCTGTAGGGATTAGAATTTTGTCAGAAATTATTTCATTATGCACGATTTTTTGCTATAAAAAGTTGTACAAGAATTTTCCACTTTAGCAGTACGAGAAAATCGAGGTTTAATTTAAACATGCAGAAAATCGCAATTTCCAATATTTCGGCAATTTTAGGAGTCTGAATAGATAGCTTTGCTCTTGATGCATTATGGAAAATTTGAAGAAAGGGATATACGAGAAAATGGAGGTTAAATTTAGACATGCAAAAAATCGCAAGTTCCAATATTTCGGCAATTTTACGAAGAAATAAGTCTTCCAATATTTTGACAAGAATTTTAGGTTAAAATATGTATTTATACGTTAAATTGTCTGAAATCTTATTAAAAACGATTTGAAGCTAGAAAATTGGCCAGGATCTGAAAATGTCGGAATTTTGTGGTGATTACAAGCTGTTTGTGGTGGATTTTATGGCAAATTTCGAGCTGAAATTCCTAATACTAATCTCCCATTGTTGAGGTTTTCATTTTTGTTGTATAGTCTTAAGCAGGCACCGTTTTTTATGTATTTTTAGAACTAATGATTAATACACCATTTGCGCACTTCCATGTCTCAACAATAATAATACATATATGAGACGGGATTGTTAAAGTTCAAGTCTTTGCCACAGGCGCGTGCGATCGTTCAGTGCCTCCCCATCCAGCAACTGCACATAGCGAATAGTTCTATTCATGATTATTATGAGGTTCTAAAAGCCATCGTATAATAATCTAAGGTCTGGGATATGTAACTAATCTGTTATATTGACAGATAATGCGTGATAGATTTTGATTACAAAATTCGAAATGTAAATCACTCCGGCATATATAGGAGGGCATCGACTTCCTCTATAATTTTTTCTAAGGCATCGAGATCCCTAAGCAAAACTTAAAATTTGAAAAATACTATTTATAAATGAGTTTAAACTTTAAACAAAAAAATAAATTTCTTTTATACTATCTCCTTTTTAGTCTCTAGTGTGTGGCAACTTGGACCCAATTCACATCCCGTCGGTAGTTAAGATAAACCACACTTATTTCCTCTTTGTAATTCTCGCCATTTCTACAACCATTAGATTAGTGAGATTTAACTTGATGGATGAATCCGCTTGTGGATGCGGTCTATTTTGCGTTGGCCTTTTGCTGGATACAAAGTTACTCTATATCGTAAGCCGGCATTACCGAAATAGGCGAGTAATTCTCTCAAGATTGATGAGTTGATACTATGCGGAACTTAGGGGTGACCTCAGCATGCGTCTGTAGCAGGTCATTTCAGACGCCTCAGTTCACACACCCTCTAAATTCACTCGCACATAAAAATAATCACCCTCAAATAAATCAAATCCGGAATATGTAGGTACAATATATTATTATCATATAAGAAGCTTGGCTCCAGGGAATGGTAACATTACTTGCTGCACTATACGTATTGTTGTTCTGGTAAAATGACCAACACTAATCAGTCGCTAGATGAAACTCAGGTTTCGTACTCATGATATGTAAGTGAGTCTGAGCAACCTCATAATAAAATATAAATATACTTCAATTACCAATTGAAAGGTAAAAAGGTAAAGTGGCGTGCATTTGCTTTTTACATTAAATCATAAATTTTGCATTAAATCAGGTCAAATTAGAAGAAAAAACCCAAAGCACATGAGTTGAAAAAAATAGAAGCAAAGGATACTCCAAAACGTTTGACAATGATGCAAAAGCTCCCTTCGGATCAGTGCTTCTGCATTTACGAAATCGTAACAATTCGTTCGGTCTCGGACTAATGTCTCGCTCCTACGGACAAAACAAATGCCAATTTTCAAAAAGTGACTTCTTAAAAAGGATGTATCATTATCCAGCTACCTATTATTACATCAATATTCAATATATCGAGATGCCTGCCCATATCTGCAATATTATGTGAATATTCTGAAAGATCGAATTTTATTATTATCGTCATTCAGTATCGTTCGGTCCAGCATTAGTATACACAACATCTGGCATGGATGATTAGTATTTTATGAGCCTTTTATCAAACACAGTATCATTAATCAAAAAAATAAATTATGAACTGGTACTTTCATGATATATAACGCATCTGTACTGAAACTTAAGTAGTTAGATGTTTTTACTGAAGTTATTACGAGGTGCAATAATTAGCTTGATTCTAAATAGTTTTTATTCTAAACAAAGTCACAGCAAGACTTTGTTTCCATAACCAGAGATCTTTGACGTGATTTTTTGCCTTTGGATTCCGTTAAAGCTATTTCTTTTTCTTCAACGGTTTCCATTTACACTGCAGCAATGTCATGTTAATCTCTCTTCTTGACTCTAATTTCGTCTACGTTATCTGAAGTATTAGTACTACTACCGAGTTAATAAAACTTTTCTTTTCACTAGTTATTTGCTTTATTCTGGAGAGTAAGAGCTTTGGTACTAACTTCTTCTTGTGCAAAATCTGACCCGTATCTTCGACGAGGAATAAATTGATTCTTTATGACACTTATTCGTAAATTTCGAACTTCACTCACGCTTGCTATGGTCTCAATAGGAATCTATGGACCAATTTGTTAATCATTAGGATGCGCACTGTAACAGATTGATAATTAACACTCGAGTCTATAAAAAATAAACATCAACTTTGGTTTGATACCTCCATCTGTATTAAAACTATCTTTAAACTAATATCAATGAGTTAGAAAGAAAACGATATTAAATAAATCCACTACACAAACGAAGAAAGATTATATCACTTCTAAACTTCAACCATGTGCTGAGTTCTGATCAGTTTGGTTTTCGGGAGTCACAATACCAATGATGCCATTTTTCAGTTTTTGGAGGGACTCTATTCTGACATGAATAGGGTAACTGCGGCAGCTTTCTGTGACTTATCAAAAGCATTTGATTGCGTTGATCACCAGATTCTGCTGCGGAAGCTTTATCACTATGGATTTCGAGCAATAACGCTTTCATGGTTTCAATCATATTTGTCCGGACGTCGCCGTCGCGTCGTCAGAGAGTATGTATTGGGTCAACTCGATTTGAGTCTTCGGAGAACTCTCGTGGCATCTTCAGAGGTCAGTTTTGGGCCCCGTTTTATTTCTTATCTTCATAAATAACCTTGCTTCATTAAATGTTACGGGTAAATTTACTATATTTACTAACGACACCGTAGTTCTATCGCACTGTGCTGACCCTTTTGAGTCTAAAACGAACTATTCAGGTAGATCTTTATGTGTTTAAGTCTTAGAGTGACTCTAACTTGCTCTTATTAAACTTGTCAAAAACAAATATTCTGTCCTTTACGTGTGATCTGGGACTTTCCAACCTCCCCAATGTGTCAATTGAATGTCCGCCTGAGACTAGGTTTTTTTCGAGTCATTATTGACTCTGAATTGAGTTTTAAATCTCATATTGCAGTTCTTTCAAAAAAAAAAAATCATATGGTTGTTTTGCAGTGAAGATTGTGGCGATGGAACTGGGGCACTCCTTATCCAGATCGGTTTATTTTGCGCTTATTGAGTTAAGGTTGAGGTGTGGAATCTGTTTTTGGGGGATGTCTAGTCATAACCTAGTGGAATTTATTTTTAATCTACAAAAGCGAGCTATTAGGTATATTTGTGCTGCAAACAATAGGGCTCATTGCAGACCATTGTTTATTAAAGAATAAAATAAGAAAAAAATAACGTTATACAGTTTATTTATTTTGGAAACGGTTACACTTGTGCATACACCACCCGAAATATTTCGCAGCATTAGTAAAGAGATCAGTTATTTATGAGAGTATCAAGATATATAATCATTTACCATTAAATTTAAAAGGGTTAGATTCTCTAAAACTATTTAGAAGGAAGGTTGGGGGACTCCTAGTTGATAAAGCCTATTATGGTTTGAGTTAGTTTTACCCTGATAGTTTTTAGTTTTGGTTTTATTTTATCTTCTATTTTTCATCGTTAGTATTTTCAGTTTTAATTTGTCAGAATTTTTCAATGTGTCTGTTTTAATTTTTTCTTTTTCATTTTAGCCCAAAACTTTTTTTCTCAACTTTTATATTATTGTTATTGTTAGATGTTATTATTACTATTGTGATTATGTTTTGTCGACAAGATGTCATGTCTTTTGATAATAAAGCTTATTTTGACTTTGACTTGACATAATTTTTTTTAACTATCTAATATCTTGTATTGCCACTTTGAGCAACTCTGACCTTTACCCTGCGTCTGCGTGGCATACTAAAAACTAAGTCTCTAATTTTTCCATAGGGTAAGTTGCACCAGTTTTCTATGAGAGCCACAGCCATAGTCTCAAGAGTTGCGGGAGGCCTTTTACGAGACCGAACAATTTTTCTCAATTCATCCCATAAATAATCAAACGATTCATCTTAGAAGTCCTAGCCAATCAATTGTAGTGATATTTTTTTTTATTCTAAAAATGTAGTATCCCATGTATTTCTACTGCGTGGGGTCTTGCATTATCTTGCATAAAAATAAAATTAAAGTTAAAGGTTGTCTTACTGGAAATCACGCAGTTCTGTACGGCTTGCCACTATACCACCGCACACCATAACAGATCCACTATCAAAGCTTTCGCACATTTTGGTTAAATCTCTCACTGATTCTTCTCCATACTACCATATTTGCATAATACCTTGATTCATCCAAGAGTAACACATTCCCCACTTTTGGATATGCCAGTAGCCATAGGTTTATAGACGAGCAGCACGATGTTGGGGCAATAATTTTTGGACCTTTTGAAAGGCCTCCTAGCTTTTAAGTTTAACTCACGAGGTCGTCTGTAGGTCGTTTGTTTCGTAACTACAACATTGCAAATTTGGTGAAGATTCTCGTTCAATTAGCTGTACTATCATGATTTCGTAAAATTTGTAGTCTAATAAAGCGATCATCTATGCGGGATGTTTTCCTTGTACGACAGACGATTGGACTCACACTTCCCGTTTGTTCATACAGAACATACTCTTCGGCTTGTAGCTTCTGTTACTCTCACTGAATTAGAAGCGTATCCTACACTTCTGTCGTTCACTCAAGCCACCAATTTAGCTATTTGCTCGGATGTAATTTGGGGCATTTTCTAAAACTATGACTACATTGGCTTTGATAAAGAAATAAATAAGTTACGAGCTAACAAAACTCCCAAATGGGTTCCTTCGCTCAGAAATGACAAAGCTTCAAAGTTGCAACCAAAACTAGGTGCGTCACTCTTTATGAAATTGAGCAAAACAGTCAAATAAATGACACTTTAGGAGATGGTGATAGAAAAACATATTTTGTGTGCATGTACGCAATCAAATTGACAAGGGGTTAAAGACGCCCGACAGATTTTCTATGGTCTTCAATGTTCGTCATTATATAGCATAATCACCATCATATTTTTTTATGAAAGTTATATATATTACTTCTAATAAACATAAAGTCGTCTGGCATAAAATCAATAATATTGCACGAATAAGCACAAAAAAAAAGCTTCTTATTTGCAATTACACGAGCGAAAATTGTGATATTCCATGATGCATTTTTAATAAGTTCCGATGCCAAGCCTTAATTACAAATCTGTTCTTGATAGAAATAGATCGGCTATAATTAGTTTTCGAATCATGCAACGAACGAGATGCACTGTTGTTGTGTTGCGATATTTTTAAATATAAATTTGAAATGGGTCCTTAAACTTAATCTAATTTCCCAATTCCGTTCACTTTAATATCAAAACCACCTGCAAGTTTACAAATGAGTTAAGTATAAGTGATATAAGGCAGTTAAACTGTTGGAACAATTTGATTGGGTAAGTGCTAAATCGAGACTTATTTACACTGTTATTTGTAAGTGTGCTCAAAATTACTATTTTCAGATATTTTAAGAACTATGATGATCAATTCAATTTTAACCAGATACTTTGCCAAATGAAGACTAACTAGAGTATACAGGTTTATGGTTATAACGTGGTCTCCTCACTATAATAAAGATAAAATACGATGACACTGTGTCTAACCTTTTGCAAGACCACTGATTGTAAGCTTACACTAGTATTTTCCCGTTTAGCAAAAAATTAGAAAGCTAGAGGATGGCGCAAAGTTTTTGCAGTTTACGTCACTGCTTTCTTTCGGTCACGTAAAAAATGCAAATTAAAATACAGTTTAACCAGAGTCTACAGATATTCTGCAGTTTAACTATATTCCATAACTCCGGCAATACCAGTCCCAAGCTCGAATGGGAAAGATGGAACCGCACGTCACTAAAAAAAAATAAAGACTCGCCTGATCTGGATCACTCTGAATGACACCTGAATGCAGAGGACGCCGCAGCTAGTGACTATCTATTTTCCCCAAAGCTAACCAAATGCTAACGCCTGGGAACTTTCCAGGGACCAGCACAAGTACCTTCTGCACAACCTGGGGATCAGTCTAGGACGGACCTCACTTGTGGGGGAGTGCTAACGTTAGGAACCTTCCAGGGACCCAGCGCAAACTTCACATCGGCAACTCCTCCACAACATGAGAGACGGTCTGAAAATTCGATTTCGGTAGAGTTTGAAGCTAACGCTGGAAACCTTTCAAAGTTCCGGCAATAGTACCTTGTTAGAAAGTTTCCAGGTCTCCATTAAGGATGCCAAGGAAGCAAGAGCTAGTGTAAAGGGTAGAACACCCAAGGATGTCCTTGGGTGTTTTACCCTGTCCAGGGCTCTATTACAGGTGCACAAAAGTCAGGTGGCGCCCCGAAGGGCAATAAGTCGACTTGATTAAGGATTCATGTCCTTATCGACTGTCTCGCGTTGGTGAGGGTGGAAGAGGTGCCTTTCACATATTACTTGGTTTGGTGTCCCGAATATATCAGTTCCTGAAAAAGTGTATATTTTCGGGACAAGGTTTGTCTAAAAGCTGGTACTTTATCGGTCACCAAAACTACCAACGAGAAACATCGGATGGAGTAACAAACCCTTAATATAAGCAGGAAATTTAAAAAATACGGGGTTTGTTGATTTATAATAATGATTACCCATTCTAGCAAAACATTTTATAATGAACGAAAAACAATCAAAACTAATCTGATTATGATTCGGGAATAAAATCATAAATTACTGGTCTGGACGCACGAAGCTGCCTTTGGAAAGTTCTAAAGCTGTTTCCACTTGCTAAATCGCATCTCTCATAAATGTGTCGCATTTTCTAACAATTTGTCAAATTTATGCCTTTGCATTCTCATACAATTTCTATCTTCCCCCATATTCTCATTAGCCAGTTCTGTCACTAACGTAACTATTTTCTGACCTATATATGCTCCTTTTTTTTAGTGTTTTATTGCATCAAAAATTTTTACAGATAAAACAAATACTGTTTTGCTGCCGATCCAATACATTCACATTTATTAGCGCCTTTATACGCTATTTTAATGTAGCTACAACAGAATGCGGGCTAAATTCTGTGTAGACAGATACTAAAATGATTATTCACCAGTGGCGGCTCGTCACGGGACGCACCACTTCACCTGAAATGTCCTCCCGTTGTACGACTTAAAATTAAATTTACTCATTTACATGTTGTACTTTATATTTCGGTATTGAGCGTGTATTATTGTCGTTTTCTATAGGTACGAAAAGAAAACAAATATAAATTTAAACATAGTGGGCTGAACGCCTTTTTAAAAAAATATTGCCTTTTCTGAGCGCGACTATCAACCTCATTCGCCGCATAAGCATAACCAAGACAATGACTTAGTCAGTCAACTTGACGATACTCCGACAATATCATTTTCATTCCTTCGCATATTTCACTTTTCGTATGGCCCTCCGCTCGCTTCGCGCTACGGGGGCTCAAGAAAAGGAAACTAATCAGGTGCTAACCCAAACTAACCCAAGACATACCCAAAAACAAGAAAAAAACAGTTTAGAAATATAACTTAAAAAAAAATTAAAACACGGATGGGGTTTGAACTCGAGTCGCCGAAGTGAAGGCTAACCATGCAAACCCCCAGACCACCAGGGCACATACAAACGACTGGTTGCATCACGAAGACATGACGCGCACGCAGGAATGAAAATGGCATTGTCTTATTATCCGCAAATAGTCAGTCACACTACTCTAAGATGGCGCCGACAGGGCTCGGGAGTGGTTTGCTGCCAACAGACTGGTCCTGAACTTTTAAAAAACAAATTATATCTGTTTTCGAACAAAACAAGAATGGAGGAATCCCGGAAGAGGTTTTGCTTGACCACCAGAGTGTTATCCTGGCCAAGAGCACTAAGTTTCTGGGCATCCACATATACCGACATCTGGACTGGGCTATCCAAGTCGAACATGTTTGCAAGAGAATTAGCTCTGCTACATTTTCTTTAAGAATCATGTCTAAATACTTGAATCTGGATACTTTACGATCAGTTTATTTTGCAAATGTACGGATATTTTTGGGTTTGAAGGGAAGGGAGTCTTGTAGGGGAAAGTTCGGACAGCTGGGTATCATGACATGAGTGTCTAGTATTTTTTCTTTAACAACAGACCCAAATTCACAGAGTTGGAGACTCAACGCTGTATACCAGCGATGCGGGTGTAAATCTGAATGTTCCCCTTCACAGTTTAAGTGCGACTGCAAGAGGTCCGGCATACTCGTGTATAAAGTTCTTCAATAAATTACCTCGTGCAGTGAAACTGGAGACCAGTTTGAAATGATTCAAAAAATGTATTTTAGAGATTATTTTAAATTTAGAACCTTACTCTGTAAGTGATTTTTACAGTGTTAAGTGTCGCATGTGTGACTTTTAATGATGTTTGCATCTGTATCAAACATGTTCTTAAGACTGTTGTAGTATATAGTGGGTTATTTTATTTTACACTTTTCACATTTATGTATTGACGCCGAATCATTATCAACTGTTATGTAAGTTATACTGAGCAATTTTCTGATTAAAGAGATTTTGACTTTGACTTTAGTGCAGTGGAATCGGGCATACCTTTTTTTTAACTATCCACCCGAATCCTCTCGCCTGACGAGTCCTGGGCTTGCGCGCGCATCACAACAAAGTAATAAATGTCGTTATGGCTTATGGTCCAGGGAATTGCTTTCAGCGGGTCTCGTAGCACAATGGCTAGATGCTGTGTTTGTGTACGGCGGCCCGGGTTCGATTCCAGTGGGCAAGACCAGATTTTTTAAAGCTTATATTTGTAAAAAGATTTTTTTTCTTCATTTTGGGCATGCCTTGGGTTAGTTCTTGTAGGTTGCGCCCCCGTAGAGAGCGAAGCGAGCGGAGGGTCATGCGTGAAGTGAAAAAAATACGAATGTAAACATTGTGCTGCGCGCGCAAGCCCAGGACTCGTCAGGCGGTTTCTATGACAGCGGCAAAGCCAATACAGGTGTCTAAATTGGTGGGTGTCGCGGAGCTTTTGAGCCGCTGCATCTGCACTTTAAACGGTTAGAAATATTAGAATAGTTTTCTTTATCGGATCTCTCCGAAAATTCCAGTTTGGGTTTTTTTCGCGTATTACGATTACGGATACTTGGAATTCGTTAAAATGTTTCTATTGTATGGAAATGGAATTCGGCAAAATGTCTCCGTTGTATGATCCCGTTTGCGTTATGTAGAAACACCATTTTCTAGCTGGAAACATTTTTTAAAAATTCGGATGGATCTGTGCCTTTCATTGAAGTAGATAAAAAAAAGGAAAATCAAAAGACAAAGTGTATGTTCGGAAGTTTCGGGTTGAGTTGTGTTCGGAATATAAGTGGTTATGTGGAAGCGTTTATTTAAAAAACATTTTGTTTTTGTTGGTGTAAAATCGGGAGCGTGCAGTAAGGAATGATTTAACAATTTTGGGAATGTCACGCCCGGCTGCCTTAAACATAAACATGAGGCGTGCCGATTGTTTTGACTTCCTTTACATATTAAAATATACTACATACTTTTTTTTTCGGCAGGGGCGTAGGATGCATAGATGCGAGTGATGCGTGACATCTCTTCAGAAAATCTGAAATTCCACAATATTCAGTTGCCTTTTATTTTTATTTCTATACAATATTATTCCATCCAACATAGATCTCCATTTTAAAAGTTGATCCTCGAGTTAACCTATGTTCTTGTCTCGGGTTTTGTTGCTCAAGTAAGTACACAAAAAGGTTTTGCTGCTAATATAATTATATATTTTATATTTTGATGATTTACTTAAAAAATAACGGCAATAATTATTAACAAATTTTGGCAGTTCGGGCGTGGACCCCAAAAACGTTTGTCCTGCGGCGCATCGCCCCCTGCAGCACTCGCTACTGTCCCTGGGTAAATTCCGATTTAATTTTAAATAATGCTGTAATTTGCCTCTGTAGTCTGTAAACTTCAAGGCGTTTTGACCATCACTGAACTTCATAAACAAAATAAAACACATCAGGTATAAATTTCAAAAAGAAACAAGTTAAGAGCTTGTTTTAGATTAAAATTTTGCTTATGAGACAAAAACAAATTACTCCTTTAGTAATGTTTTTGGGTCAAACATTATTGTAAATACCAGCTGGCACCTCGATGACTGACCTCTAGTGTGACTCACGAAGCCTGTTTGTACTTCTAGAAAGTTTTTATATTTAGCAGGTCTGACGTGAGAGGCCTCATTATTTTCGCTTGCCCAGCTAAACTACCATAACGATCTTCCATTGTTGGTTCTGTAACATCTCGCTCCATGATCTGTGACCGATTTAATCACGTATCTGGTGTACCATACCGGCATAAAAAAGTGCACAGCCTGTCCTTCATATAATATGTATATAATTGGGCCTAAAGGTATCGAATTCAAAATATGATCTCTCCAATTTTACGTATTCAGCAAAATTGGTTTATTTCAAATGGACAGGTTTCGTTAACCCGAGTGCGCCATATTTTAACATATATTTAACATCTAATATTTAATTTCCTGTCTAAACAACGTGTCACTTTGGAAGCGCGCGATGAAATCATTGTAGTATTTTTATCTAATGTTTAAATTAATAGTGTCAATTTTAAGATGTCTGCAAATATTTCATAAATAAGGTAAATTAGCACTACCGAAAACCATTGCAATGTGTGACAAGTTTCTTAACTGAGTTTTCAATCATCTAGGTTAACGGCCGTAGAACATGCGTTTGCTTCATGTTTTGTAAAGCGGGGCTACTGTTCCCATAACATCTGTTACCATGATTCTTTTTCGAATCTCATCATTTCTAATGTGATCTCTTAGGCTGATTCCTAACATGGCGCGCTTCAAGGCTCTCTGAGTTGTCCTGAGTCTTTCTGCACTCCTCGGTGTTATTGTCATAGTCTTTAGTCCGTATCTTGTGAATGGTAGTATGCAAGCCTCATAGACTTTTCGCTTAAGGTTGATTGAAATGCCTTGGGATTTTAGAATGTAGCCTAGCCTACCGAATGCGGCCCAGCTAAGTCTTGTTCTCCAGGATATTTTCAGTTGTTTGTTGTTTGGTTTTGTTTTTCCAGTCTGACAGCGTGGCCCAGGTATATGTATTCCTCGACGTTTTCGAGAGTGTGGCCTTGTATAGTTATTGCTCTCTCTTCACTGGTCATTATTTTGGTTTAGTTTAGGTTCATCTTAAGCCCGATTTATTTTGATGTCGCCTGCACTTCTGCCAACATACTGATATTCCTCATCAGAACACTTATGCCAGATTCAAAAAGGGGTTAATTAGTATCACTAATAGAACGAATTGATACAGACCAACTGAAAAATACCTCTAAAAACTCACTGCCTACTGGTCTAATAATAAAAATATTTCTATTTGCTAAATCTGAGCTCATGCTGCATAATGAGTGAAAGAAGAAATGAATGACATAAATAAAAATAGACTCATAGATGAAGATGCCTAGAGCGTATACTACCGGCAACACTAAATATACATTAGTTTATAAAATTGAACAGAGTAGAAACGTGATATGGAGAGCAGAGTTTAGAATACAAATAAGGTTATTATTTTTATAGTAGCCGTATATATGGAAACATTTTAACTTTAGAATGGATAAAACACGAAATGAAAATAAAAAGGAACTTACTTTGGGTTAGTTTATAGCGAATCGTTCCAACAAATGAAAAAGTTTCCCAAATACTAACCGTAGTTGTTTCAAACTTTTCAAGCAGAAATCGACGAAGGCGGATTCAATCAGTCACTCGGACGGAATAAAATAATATTTTTCTACTTCTTCACTTTAATTGATTGATTGGTTTACTACCTGTACTTTAATGAGATTCATTGAGATGCAAATTTTCATTAGCATACCAGTTTATAACCAATCAAAATGCAACATCACAGCAATATTTGGTCAACTTCAAAGACTGCCCATGCAGACCATGACATTTAAATGTTGACAGTTCATAGTTAGTTACGTATTTACTTAAAAAATTTCGAAAGCTAAAATACAGAATTATTGATTATAAATGTCATCCTCCTTTAACTTCTTTATTTTTAAATAAAAAAAGTTAAATCACTGAATTTTGGGGAATATCCTATACTTACTCGTACTTAAACTCAACTGTTTCCCAACTAGAAATAATCGAAATAATAATCAACCTTGTTTTGTTTAGAGAGATATACTTTGACATATTTTAGATTAGATGATTATAATAGTATATTATTTTATATGGAGGAAAAGTGATACTTTTCATGGCGCGCTCGTGTTTAACAGCCGAACGGAGTGAGGCTGGTAATAGAGAACAAGCCATGAAAAGTAACTTTTCCTCCAAATAAAATATGCTGTTTTTTCTTCAAATGTCGACAAATTATTGCAAAAACATCTCTTAATAGTAATAATATCTAATTATTATTAAAGATAAATGGGTTCGCAAGGCGACTTAGACCACGGTCGTAGGTGGCCTTGCTTAGACCGGTGTCGGTGAATATAATATAACATAAAGCTGTCAGTGGACACTGTCAACAATAATTATTTTTTTAAGATTTCGTCTCCGATTGCGTTTTAATTCCGTATTGATAAGCAGTTATTGAGTAAGTTCGATTAAATAATAACCAATTTGTTCCTAAATTAGTGATTTTTAGAAATGCAGTCACAAATTGAGTGATAAATACAAATTGTAGTTTAATAAATCTTGAGTTGTTGACGCTTATTTTGTTGTCTGTTTGTATTGTATCTATGTTGCTATGACAACACTTTTACCTCCGCCGGCGGAAAAATGAAAAGTAAAGCTCCGGCGGAGGAAAAACGAAACTTCACGGCCGCCTACACAGTCGAGTAATGATGGATTTACTGACGTTTGAAGAAAATAGTATATTATTTTATATGGAGGAAAAGTGATACTTTTCATGGCGCGCTCGTGTTTAACAGCCGAACGGAGTGAGGCTGGTAATAGAGAGCAAGCCATGAAAAGTAACTTTTCCTCCAAATAAAATATGCTGTTTTTTCTTCAAATGTCGACAAATTAATGCAAAAACATCTCTTTTTAATGGTAATAATATGTAATTATTATTAAAGATAAATGGGTTCGCAAGGCGGCTTAGACCACGGTCGTAGGTGGCCTTGCTTAGACCGGTGTCGATGAATTTAACATAAAGCTGTCAGTGGACACTGTCAACAATAATTATTTTTTTAAGATGGCGTCTCCGATTGCGTTTTAATTCCGTATTGATAAGCAGTTATTGAGTAAGTTCGATTAAATAATAACCAATTTGTTCCTAAATTAGTGATTTTTAGAAATGCAGTCACAAATTGAGTGGTAAATACAAATTGTAGTTTAATAAATCTTGAGTTGTTGACGCTTATTTTGTTGTCTGTTTGTATTGTATCTATGTTGCTATGACAACACTTTTACCTCCGCCGGCGGAAAAGTGAAAAGTAAAGCTCCGGCGGAGGAAAAACAAAACTTCACGGCCGCCTACACAGTCGAGTAATGACGGATTTACTGACGTTTGAAAAAAATAGTATATTATTTTATATGGAGGAAAAGTAATACTTTTCATGGCGCGCTCGTGTTTAACAGCCGAACGGAGTGGCAAGCCATGAAAAGTAACTTTTCCTCCAAATAAAATATGCTGTTTTTTCTTCAAATGTCGACAAATTAATGCAAAAACGTCTCTTTTTAATAGTAATAATAATTATTATTAAAGATAAGTGGGTTCGCAAGGCGGCTTAGACCAGTGCGGTGTCGGTGAATAGGCACAGGTTGTTGCTATAGTAATGAAACATAAAGCTTTCAGTGGACACTGTCAACAATAATTATATTTTTAAAATTGCGTCTTCGATTGCATTTTAATTCCGTATTGATAAGCAGTTATTGAGTAAGTTCGATTAAATAATAACCAATTTGTTCCTAAATTAGTGATTTTTAAAAATGCAGTCACAAATTGAGTGATAAATACAAATTTTAGTTTTATAACTCTTGAGTTGTTGACGCTTATTTTGTTGTTTGTTTGTATTGTATCTATGTTGCTATGACAACACTTTTACCTCCGGCGGCGGAAAAGTGAAAAGTAAAGCTCCGGCGGAGGAAAAACGAAACTTCACGGCCGCCTACACAGTCGAGTATAATAACGGATTTACTGACGTTTGAAGAAAAAATAATTTTATTGATATTGTCTCCGTACAGTTTTACAAAGGATGCAGTACGAGGCGCAGATTAGCACAGAATAAAGAGCTTGATGGGAAATGTATTTAGATGATATCTATGCCTCTGTTAATAGCGTCTTCGATTTACTTTTCTCCATAGGATGCGGAGCACGTTTTATGGCTAAAGCCAATACAGCATTTGGAAAAATATTTATTAAAATATTTACGAAAAAAATCATCAATAATTTTAACCTGTCATAGGCGTGATGCAATAAATTGTAGAGAGGAAATGCTACGACCATTTGCCGGAAGGCCTTGGTCATGATTTTTGATAAATATTTAAGAAGCGTTTTTCAAAACCTGCTCTGCATCCGAGGAAGAGCCGTAAATTGAAAACGCTATTAATTTATGTTACGCTACTGAAGAACACTAGATAAACTGCTTATTTCTTGTAATACAAAGTTCAAGGGACTTGCTTCTGCAAATATCAGCAGATTAGTAACAAAGTGGAAATTGAAATGCATGGTTGAGAAAAATATTGCTAGGTGCAGTTTCTTTTCTTGAGTAATTGGTCTAGATTTATATTACCTAAAGTAGATTACGCTTAAATTAATTAAAATATTGCGTTTGTCCCATAACAAAACCGTAAACAGATTTTTAGCAAAAGGAAGAATAATTTTATTATAATTAATTCATACATAGCTACTGTTTTCGTAATCCGAATATGTAGATGCCAAATTTGAAATTCAAACCATTCTGAAGAATTTCTGAATATGTATTACTGCAACCGGCAACCGGATAAGTGTTTTAATAAAAACGTTTCTGTTTCTCTCAACCTGCGTAATTTTATAGTTTTAGTGTTAGAGAAATTTGAAAAATCTGATCAATTAACAGAGGAGAGTATATAGATTTGTGAAGCTGTTATACAGTTTAACATTATTTAAGAAACAACAAGCACTATTATAAATTGTCAAAGTGTCATCCGTATTAACTAAGCCAGGGTTGTGAACCTTCGGCAAAATATACTACAACAGAGTTTTGTCCACAATACCAAAACAGAATGTTGCTACAAAATAATTAATCGATTATTAGAGGTACCAATTAATAAAATAAATATCAATTAATTGCATATTATCAATTGCGGCACCTTCTTGAATGGCAATTGTTGCGCACTTAAAGAAATTAATAAGTAGGTACTTGCTGATTCCAGAAGAGTAAATCATTAAGACAGTTTATTGTAACTACAAATCAATAAAGTTGTAAAAAAAGTTCATGATAAGTTCAAAAACGTTCAAAAAATATAAAAGTTTGATGGCAAAAAAGGGTTATTGTACATATTTTTGTTGGAGGTTAGCACTTCGACCTTGCCGTTTCCTAGTTTTTAAAGTGAAATTCCATTTGCTTGTTTTTGTCCAAAATAAAATTTTCAATAACTTTTTCATTAAAATCTAGAATTCGTTTGACCATAACACTCTCAATATTTATCATAGCTAAAGCATTTAGTCTATCATTACCCATTGATTTTCCTAAATATATTTTAATCAACTTCAAAGTTGAAAAGCTCCTTTCGCCTTCCGCTGTGACCATCGGTATAGTCACAAGTATTCTTAATGGGATATATCCCCTCGTGGCTATGCCACTGCCAACCTCTATGTCCTGCTAAATTCTTCTACTTGGCATAAAATACTGTTTTTCTCCTTTGCCATTCGACACGTGGAACAATTTTTAACAGAACACGTGTCAGGACTTTTCCGAGGATCGATATCCATGATGTATTTTTAATTACAACGTAAAAATAGTTTTTTTCGTAGGACATTTATAGCATGCCATCCATACGTTGAGCAAATGGAGAGTTGTAATCTTTTGGCATATGATCTATTTCAGTTTTAATGCCTTTGGCCTTTATTGCAATAAATACTTCGTATAAAGCAATATTATTATAGCGCACTTGTAATTTTTTTTTATGTCAGTGGCACACACACTAAATGGGATCCTATGGCGCTCGACGAGCGGTCCGTGTGCGAAGATGTTGTTTGACGCGGTTCTTGAATAATAATTTGTTATGTATTCTTATAGATATAGAAACACTCTAAATCTTCCAATGCAGTACCCCTTTTAAATCTGGTGAGAAAACCTGCTGCAAGAGTTTACGTCATACTGTCAACACCCAGTAAACGCTGGTAAATTTTCAGAAAAGATGTACTTACTCGCACTAAGACACGAATGAAATAATTGTCAACTTGTCAAAGTTAATTCAAAACTTGACACAATGCACGAGCTTTTTACTGTTTTAATTGCATTTACTCATTTTCATTTTAAGATTTGCTTCGTTCTTGACAACGGGGACAGATTTGTTTATCGAAAGCTCGACCGTTTTCCAGTTTCTTTTAGGTTTTTCAGCTTCGTTAGGGTCACTAACCTAAGACTTGTGCTGTTTACACCCTGGGGCCAGAACCGAAGCGGTTCTATTTTCCACTATTAATCCTAAAAGCAGGCAAAAAATGTGTAAGATAATTTCATCAGCTTGAATTTTTATAATGAACATACGATTTATACACGACTGCCGGACTTCACGTACCTATGAATCGACTCGTTATTTGCTTGAATATTTAGTTAAATATGATGCGTAAACATAAAGAAAAACTGCACACGAATACCGTTGCGTAAGATTTAATTAATATCTGCTTAGCAACAAATTGAAAACATGCACATGGAAATTATTTTTTGCCTTGAAGTTACTCCTACGGACCAATATCAGTAATAGGACATTCAATAATATTGTATTTTTATTGCTATTTTCAATTCGTTAATTGCTCAATAAGCAACAAATTTTAAAATAAAAGTACCATACCATACCACCGATATCGATACCATTGACATTACCGGAAACTAAAAAAAAAACATGTAAATTTAAAACAACTGAGATTAATTGATAAGGTAGCGAAGAAATAGAAATATTAAATTCCAGTTGATTTCACTAAAATGGGTTGATTGGAGTGATACTTATTTGCTTCGTGAGATTCGAATAAATTTTTTGAAAACTAGGATTACGGATTCTAAAACTTCGTTATAGCTACAGGACGATATTGTAATGGTTTGTACATTCAACGAAAACTTTCAATCTCGATATTTAGTATCTGAAATGAAAATCTGGAAATAGGCTCGAAACCCTTGATTATTAACTTTAGGGAGACAATTTGTTATTGTATTTTCAACACTTCAACCCCTAAGCAGGGGCAACAGTTACCGCCAACATTTATAATGGGAAAGGGTATCGAGTAACACATCATTTTGAAGGTATTTTTACTCTGATTATTTCCTTCATTCAGATAAGTGATTATTGCACTAGCCCTGTTTAACAACGATTAAAATGCATCCTCCATATTGGATTTCGTTTTGTCGTTTGTAGCTGATTCTTGTCATTTTCATTAACGGTTTTTGAACATTTTTGTAAATGGTTCGAATGATCTGATATTGATTTTTATTGCTAAAAACTCCGATTTTCTTTAAAATTTTTGTTTCATTATTTTGGTATGAGGTGACACAAATGAGGTGATCTTGGTGGCTACTCAATATGACCACCTCTCCTAATCTAGTTTTGGGGAAAGTTTTCATTTAAAAATTGACGCCGGTTGGGCGAAATGAGCTGGAAAATTATGGTTTCAAGGCTTTTTCAATTTTTAGTATTTGTACGAGGGCTGGATAAACAGCATTCTCCAACAATTCGAGACGCTTTTGACTATCAAGATTTCCGGGTAAAAAGGAACCAATTAAATGATTTCTCTGAATATCTGCCCAACACATCTAATTTTTGGGGATGCGAACTTAACAACTGCTTTTTTATAATCGGAACGGTGCGACTCTGTCTATAGAGAAGCCCATAGGCACAATGTGAAGAAACAATTAGGGTAGCCATTAACAAATAAGGCATTAGGTTTGCCAAAATAAGACTGGGTTTAAGTAAAATCACTGAAAAGTTGCGCTATTTTGCAGCATTCATCTCAAACTGCGTCAAACCTCCTTTACTTCAACATCTCATCATCTCTCTCATTTTCAATGATGGTATAGTATCATCATTAACTAACACTAGATTTACCTTCAACACACATTGAGGTTATTTTCATATAAATGATATCCAGGAATTCGACATTTAAACCTCTTTATATGTAGCTATTCACTATTTCTTATTATAACTATTAAGCATGTTTGGAAGACATGATGGAATACTACTAACTTCATGGCAATAGTTTAAGTTTTGTCCAACATATTTTATTTATACACCTTATTTCTTCATACCCTTATCAATTAGAATATTCAACCAGATATTCTTGATTATAATTAATTGTGGTAACAGGATCACCTTGAATAAAGAAGTGTCAACATGTTACATCTAAGAAATGTGGTATACGCATAATGAGTTCCACCACGTACAAGACGTTAATTGCTTATTACTGCTCGTAAGACACTTTTGCTTTGATTTATTGTTTTTACAAATTCTCTGGTGATTTTTTTTTAATAACAGAAATAGCTGCATATTGTTTACACTGGCATATTAGGATAATGTATTTGAATAGTTAGTCTCATGAATTGTATGTATTACAATGAACGTTACATTGTGAGACAGGAAATATTCACATTACTGAACTATTAAAAATGAATGTCTAAAAATTATATATTTAGAGAGTTCCATTTAAAAAAAACAAACGTCGGTATTTTTGGACAGTTTTTTGCTTTATCTTATAGCGGATCCTAGCGGTTTAAGAAGAATCCTCTAACTATTGCATTAAAGATTTTTCTAGTTTCAAAAATAAAGGCTGTAGGTGGGCGCTAAAATTTACGGGAAAACTATGTACATAAATATATGCACATGGACATTAATTAAATTATAATATGTTAGATTGTAAAAAATTCACGTAATGTTTCTATGATTGAGTTATACATTTTAATCACGTTTCTACGCTATTTATCGCCTGTGAAACACTGCCGTTGAACCACATTAATTATTTATTATAATTTTAGTTTAAATTTAAACCGCTATTTATTTAAATCATACAAGACAATCAACTAATTAAAAAAATGGCAGGTATATTTTACATGGCGTCCCAACTAAACTACTCTGATACTAAGTATTACCTTAGTATTATACCTTTTCAGAGTTAAAAAACCGAATGCCACTGACATCTGGCTATGGGAAAATGGCAGGAAAATTCCAATGCAAAGAAAAATATGTTTAAGCTTTAAGCTAACCTTTCTAGTTACTTTTATTTTGATTAAAACTAAGCCGTAAATATTATTTCTGTATCTACCCTTAGGTTCTATCACCAGAAGGCGAAAAGCTATTTTGCATCTTA
>MU182744.1:8890-30840 GCA_016904865.1 Pissodes strobi
TTTTGAAAAATGACAGTTGAGCTTAAGCATCCAAAAATAGGCATCTCTGACTTCGTATTTTCTATGTAGACCACCCAGTTTACAAACATTATTTATGACAGATGACCTATGTGGTTAAAATCTAGCCTAACCTATAAACTGATGTATTTATTTCACGTGGACGGATATGACGGACGAAGTTTTTGACAAATGACAAGTAACTTAACCTATAAAATAACGGAGGTTTCGAGGTTGAAAATTGAGCTTAGCCTATAAAATGGTGAAGTTTTCGTGACAGATAACAGAGCCAAATTAAGCTAACTACCTAAATGACATGTTTAAGTCCACGTAAATATATAACAGATGGCGCCTTTGGGAGTCTAACCTATAAAATGACGAAGGATTCGTGGTTGAAAATGACAGCTCATGTTTTGAAAAATGACATTTGTAATGCGTCTGAGCATTTTTTTTTAAATTAGGCCGAAAATTTTTGAACGGTTATTTTTGTACTTGGCGAGGCAACAACGTAGAGATTATTTAAATATTTTTCTTTCCAAATTAGAGAAGGCAATAAAACAGTAATTAAATCTCAGAAGCCGTGGAATGTCGACTTTTACAACCCTGTTTCGGCTATTTTATAGGCGTAGTACCTGCTTTACGTTACATACAAACATTATTGCTCACATACCTGCCTATAATAACCTTCATATTAGAGGGTAAATGACTTAAGGAGAAACTTATCAGGGTCTTTTTTAACATTCTTGCTAGCATCAACATTAAAGTAGTTACTGTGTGGGCTAATTATTAAAATATTGATAAGATTAGGTGCCTCTGAAAGCTAGATTACCTTCACTATATCAATTTTTGAACGTCCCACGACTGCCCATATTTAATAAAAATGATAAATCTCGCACTTCTTAAGCGGCTCTGGAAGCAATTAGTTTTCGCCAATCGCTGCATCGATCATTATTATTTTTTGTCGAGAAAAATTAGGTGAACGTGTGGGTTTTCCTTTTTACAAATCGACGTTAGGCATACGTCTAATGATGATAAATTACTTACTTATCAAATTACCTGCCTTCGCGTGCTTTTTTAATGACGTTAAAAATCCGGCAGCAAATATTAACGTAAGAGGATTAGTTTACAACTGGTTTCTGTATGTTTTGTATAATAAATTCGAAATCGCCTCACTTTCAACCCAAACTATCTCCCCCTGTCGGACAAAAACACAATCTAGGCTTCATAGATATGACGTCATTACGTTTCGAGTTTTGAGCTCATATTGGCATAATAACGTTTTCTGGATAATCTTCTTGCAGCTATACATTTATAAGGACTTTTCATTTGTTCGACAATTTCTTCTGTTGAGTGGGATAACCGGACATCTCTAATGATACCTCTACAAGATATCATCCTCACCGGAACACACTTTTTTATATCCCTGCATTAGTCTCACTATAAAGGCGAAAATTTACACCAACACGATTAATGCCTCTTCTTTCTAGAATTTGATGTCCAACTATACCATGATTTTCTAATATTTTGCCTACATTTGAAGGATAAATATTTCCCATATTTCTCTTCTGGCTTTTTACAATAACAATAAATGGTCCCGGATCTGTGCATTTATACTTAACCGGTTCTTTAAATGTTTCCCCATTTCCAGTTTTTGTATCTTGAGTATACATTATATTAATATCACTCTTTCCCTTGCTAACCCCATTATCTGATATATTACTATTAACGTTATTTACAATCTTTTCCTATGTAATTATTAAAGGCTTTACAGTCTCTTCGGATTTAATTTGTTTGCCCCCGGTAGGGGCCATGCCCCTACACGTGCAAATCTAACCTCACCAAAATCGACTTTGATTATTTCACAGATCCAACCACTTAAAAATTACGAACCAAACTACGCACTAAAAGCAAGTCAATTATTAAAAAGAATATGTCTCACAAATTCAATATTTACTCGATAGTAAAAATCTCACTCAGCTCTCCTCGTTTTTTTTTTCGTCACCTTTCCCGCATAATATCTACATTTTACTATTACTAGCCTATTTAATGCATTTTGATACATGCACGTATGTTGCAACGACAAGGAATTCTTGGCTCGGATCGAATAAAAAAAGAACTAAGACAAGAGAGTCGCATGTAAGTATGCGGAATTATTTTCGGACAAGCTGTTTAGTGGTTGCGTGTATTTATACTTGTCCATTTAGTCTCTTGTCGCAATTCGTTGCGGAGAGAAACGGTTCTGCTATTTCAGGATCAAAACTTCTTTTTGAAATATTATCGTGTGGAAATAGATGACATATAATAGAATCCATCAGATACCGAAGTGAGATGGATATTGCCAAACGCGTAAAGACTCCTACCACTCACGTCATATTGAATCAATCTACAAATGAAGAAGCGGCTCGAGTCAAGTAACGCGCACCCCGCCCTTATTAACATTATAAGATCCTTTACACAAATAGTGCACTATATAAAAATCGGCCTCTCCTATTGGTCGATCCGCATGGCCCTCCGCTCGCTTCGCTCGCTACGGGGGCTCAAGAAAAGGAAACTAACCAGTTGCTGCCCCCAAACTAACCCAAACTAACCCAAAATCAAGAAAAAAGCTGTTTAGTAACATAATCTTAAAAAAATAATAAAAAGAAGCAACGGGGTTTGAACCCGGGCCGTCTAGGTGAGACCCAACTATCTAAACCTCTACACCACGAGAGCTCTTGACAGAAATTCAATCAATCAATCAAATCTTTATTCATTTTTTAGAACACTATCCATACTTATAAGTAGTCATAAATGTAATCGAAGTGCGTGTTCTCGTTTTACGAGTTGTGTTGCGCTTACATTGCGCATCTCACTCGCGAACTAAACACCTGCGACTTAGGGGCTGGTGTCGGCCCATCTAATGACTAACTAATCAGTAGTCAGGTCAACCTTATGATTTTTTTGGGATTATTTCCCTTCAATCAAGTTACAGGGTGAGTTTGCCTATAGGCTGTATTGATTGGTTGAGGGTGTTTCAGGGGTGGTTCAAGCTGGTTTTAAACGCAGGAAAAAGTAGCCAAAAAACCTGCTTAATATTATCACGATACAGACGGCACAGACATGTAACACAAATATATACAATATATACATTCTATGTACAATTCAATAACTAATTAGTCAATTCAAGGACTATGTACATAAATGCACATAGTAGTATATGGGTGCGCTCATGTAGGCCCATACATGAAGGGTATAACATACGATTGTTCGCCCCGAACACGTAAATCTTGCCTGGGGGAGGGGATAGCACGCGCGGCTTGGTGGCTGCGGCGAGAGTGATGAAGTGGTCTTGTCTGGTTCGTAGTATGTATGTTAGTACATCCATGTTCAAGTATTTGTTCATTTTTAGTGAATTGTATATTGAGTCGTTTATGGGGGCCTAACTAAGTTCCTGATAAAAGAGGTCCGTGTGCTTATATAGCGGTCCATGTTTCAGTCTGTGGCGTGGGTCATGTCTTAGGTCTGCGATACCTGCGGTCGCTTCTGATCTCCTGATGCTATATTTAAAGAACTTACAGGCTGCATCGTTGACATATTGTTCAACATACTCTATGCTGGCCATGTTATGTAGATCGCTGACTCGAACTCGATCGAGTAGCGTTAAGGAGAAAGCAGCCCGCAAGTATCTGTTTTGTATCGTCTGTATATGTTTGAGGTGGCTTCTTGCTACTGAGCACCACACTGGTGCTCCGTATAGTAAGGTCGGTCTTATTATTGATTTGTAGATTGTCAGTTTGTTAGTCGGGCTTAAGTATGATCTCGTTCGTATAAGTTGATTCAAACTTTTGCGGGTAATTATGTTTTTAGCCTTGATTGCCGCAACGTGCTTGGAAAAAAGGAGCTTTCGGTCGAAAACTATCTCTAGGTATTTAACGGGGTCTATCGGCCTAATTGCCGCGTTGCCTACAGTAATAGGTGCCAGGTCTATATGGCGCTTATGTGTCAATATACCTAGTTCTGTTTTCGACGCATTTAAGGTTATTTTCCAATCCCTGTAATAGGGGGTTAGAAGGGTGAGATGGTGTTCGAGATTCCGTTTTGCTACCTGCACGTCTGATGACTGTGAGTATATCACCGTGTCATCAGCGTACAGGGCAAAGGAATTTGCAGGATGAGACGGGAAGTCAGCTATAAAATGACTGAATAGTTGCGGTGACAAAACTGTTCCTTGGGGCACTCCAGACATGATCTGTCTAGGTCCCGAAGTATCGCCATGAATGTTAACCGAAAAGGAGCGATTCGCAAGGTACGACGCAATGAGGGATGCTAGATGTAAAGGCATTCCATGGATAGCAAAAAGCTTATATATCAGCCCATTGTGCCATACCCTGTCGAATGCTTTCTCAATGTCGAGTAGCAACAATGCCATTGCCTTGGCCTCATTGAAGCCGTTCAGAGCATCCTGTGCGACCTTCGCCGCGAGCATAGTAGTGCTATGACCGCGGCGAAAACCGAACTGCTCCGGGGGTAGAATCCGAAGACTCTCAACGACACTGCTAATCCTCGACATGATGAGCTTTTCGGTTAGTTTGCCGAGCGTAACGAGCAACGATATTGGCCGATACGAGGACGTAAGCCTCGCATCCTTGCCCGGCTTAGGAAACAGTATTATCACCGCTTTCTTCCAAGGGAGCGGAAAATGTTGCAGGCGTAAAATTGCATTTATGATGTGCATTAAGTGGAACACGGTCTAATTCGGCATATTCTTTAGAAGAATATACGGAATACCGTCAGGGCCAGGGGCTTTGTTTCCGGGCAGACGACGAAGAAATCTCCTGATTTCAGCAGGAGTGACTAGCAGCCTATCAAGCACCGCAGGGGCAATCGGGTACTTAATGGATGTAAAGCTTTCCACTACTGTGTTACACATAGGTGTGAAATGGCGTGGAATTCGGCGTCTCGCTGAAGACGTCCCCCAGATAGCACGCGAAGGTCTGCGCTTTCCCAGCATTGTCCGTAAATACATCCCCACGATGTTGTATTTCAGGAAAAATTGCGGTGCCTCCGCGAACCTGCCTGGTGAGCTTCCACAGCGAGCCGTCGTGTCGGCCTATGGTATTAATATAGGCCATCCACTTCTCATTTCTGTAGATAGAGATCTTAGCCTTGATCGTCCCTGTTAGCGCTGTGACACGCAATCGGTTATTTTCTGCTCTTGTACGTTGCCATCTACGCCGGATACGGTTGCGGAAGGTGATTAGGTCTAGGATAGTGTCAGTAAACGGCCGTTTTGTGACAATCGGACAGATTGCGTCTCTGACGCGCTGGATGTTGGTGACTTTGGAGAGCTTGCACCTCGCTCTCAAGTTCTGGGATAGAGTCTATTTGTCTTGGAAGAACCGTTGCTTGATTGAGCCTCGCCCGGAACTTCCTCCAATCAAGATTTCTATACGAGCGGATGGATTCCAGTTCATACTGTAGCCTGGTGTACAGGCTAATCTTGATTGGAAGGTGATCCGAGTTGAGCTCATTCAACCCTACGAGAGTTGAGGCAGCGGTTATTCCTCGAGTACGAGCAATATCCAGGAACGATGGATTGGAAAAAGCGTCGTGATAATGTGTAGGATTGGGAGTTTGATGGTAGACTAAGTCAATGTTTTGATCCACTAACCTGTATAGCAAGCGTCCGCTCCTGTTGGAAGTCCCACGCCAATTAGCGTGTGTTGCGTTAATATCCCCCAGCAGGAGCGTCTTCTTGCCGGCAGGCAGCAGAGCAAGAACATCTTTTTCCTGGAGGCGGAGACCCGGAGGTGAATATGCGCCGACTATCCGCAGCCCACCGTCGAGCTCGAGAGCTACGTGCTCAATGACGGTCCTCAGTCCGAGGACGTGTTTATAACGGATTGACCTGCGAATCAGACAGGCCACGCCTCCTCCGCGTCAATCGGGCCTATCAAAACGCAGAACATGTCGATCGTAAAATTTTAGTCTAAAATTCGCATCAATTTTTGTTTCTAACAAAAAAATTATATGGAAGTTAGGATGATCGTAAATGAAACTTTTAAATTCCCCGAGTTTGGAGCGAATGCCATTGCAGTTCCAACACAGAACGTTAATTGGCATTATTGCAATTATATATTATACCCTTCGAAGTCCTCCGAGAAAAACTTCATCGAGGCCTGAAGGACCTCGAATTTGTTTCCTCTGCAGGACTCTAAGAGAGAAGCATAATCGTTAAGGGCTCGAATCAACTCTGCAAAATTAACCAGGCTGTTCACCCGGTTAACTGCGTGCTGTAAGCTATTAAAATTAGAAATTATATTATTGGGGTCTATGGTTACAGAATTTACATTTGTTTGAGAATTATTAGCATTAATGTTATGGTTGACCTGGCTTTAACTAACCTGATTGTCATTTACATTGTTAGGTACTTGTTGATGGCGTCGCAAGGGCGGGAATTCCTTGTTGAATTGGTTGGCTGCCACTTCTGAAGCGGTGTTTTTATTGTTCTTCTGCCAAGCCGGATTGGAAGGGGGTGGCGCTAAGCTCCTGCTTCTTGGGGGCATTTTGAGACTGCGTTTGTTGAGTTTTAAATAAATATACAGGGCAGAGTATACTTATTGCTCGGTGTTCACCATCGCAGTTGGCGCATCTTATTACGTTTGGAGCACGCCCAGGCCCTCTGGCAGTGTGTCATCGAATGCCCATGGCCTTGGCATCTTTTACACTGCATTGTGGTTTTTGTGGCTCGTCGATTTTCCCAGGAAATTCGGACGTGGGATAACAGTCTAACTTCCTGGTTTAACTTCCTAAGGGTTACTGAGGCGTCCATGACTATTAAGTATAGAGGGACTCTAGTCTTTTTCATTTCGAATGTAGCTTTTATGTTTAGGCCATGCTCTTCTGACAGAAGTTTACGGATTTCTTCTGTTTGGAAGCCTCCATCTAGTCCTCGCAACACGAAGGCGTGCGTCTTTTGGGACGCCTCCGCGTACGAGTGGAACTCTACTTTTTCTCTTTCGAAGAGTCGTTTCAGGTTAGCCCAATCTTTCAGTTGTGTGCAGTAGATAATTACTGAATTCTTGGTATATTTTAAAGAGAAATCTGTGACGTGCATGTCATGCAGGGTTTGCCTAATGACAGCATGATCTTGCGCGCCCCCTTTGATGTCGATCGGGGGTGACAAGGACGGCTTTTTCTTGGGAGTAGGCTTAGGTGTGGCTTTAGGGTTGTTTTTCGTCTTTTTTTGGACTCTGCGTGCATTGGGCTCCTGCGAGGAGGCGATACTACTCGCATCGTCTACCTCTTCTGCTTCCGTCTCGGACAGCGGGGCGAATCGGTTTCTTGTAGGAACGGGCGTTATTTTAGTTTGGGGTTGTTCTCCCCCAACGTCTTGTTGAACTGCCCTTATTCCATTTTTAAAAGGAATGGTTTTGTATGGCGTTTTAAACGGCTCCTTTTCTTGCGCCTCGGGCAGTAGGTGCGCAGATTCGAAATTCGAAGCGTTCAAGGCTGAATCGTTGTCGTCGAGCTGCTTTTCTTGCGTGTCTTTTTTCGAGACTATTTTTTGCGGTGAATCTTTTTGTGGCTCATTTATTATTTGTACTTGTATGTTCCCTAACTTCTGCTTTTTAGTAAAAGTAGGTGAACTATCTGTCCCCCCCGTAGGTTTAGCATTATCCTTTAGGGTGATTTTCTTGTTCCCACAGTCAATGTGGGGCTGAATTGTGGCGGGTCTTTTAAAGACCGCACTGTGATCCCTTATAAGGTGGGATTTGACGGTATCTAATGTTGATTTATAATCGAGTCTAGATCCGCTATTCGCACTTGTGAGTAGCGGGATTAGCCCTATGCAACGGGGACATTTCGGGTGCTTTCTCAGCTTATTCATATAAAGTTGAGTCCGTGACTCACTTATGGATCGCCCTGAGTCTGAGTCGATTGATATTGTGGATATAGCGTCATCGTCTGTCTCACACGACATCAGCTCCATGGGGGCTCCGGGTTCCGCCCCGGAAATACTAGAAACGTCGGTGGTACAAGGACCCCTAGTGCTACTCTGTAACAGGAGCACAGAAGTAGCAACTAGTTACAATAAACAAAATGCTTTCAAATACCGGGTAAACGGCGGGTAAAATACACGCAGATCTCTATTAACCTGTGAAATCACCTAACAGGTCTTGTTCCGTACGGCACCGAAACAAGAATCTTGACAGAAATTGATTGCATCACGAAGACATATTGTAATACGAGATGGATCGACCAATAGGAGAGGTCGATTTTTACATAGTGCACTATTTGTCTAAAGGATCTTAAAACGCCCCTCATTAAGCGAATTAATCGAAATTTATTTTAAAGAATATATGATTCCTTATAGGTACTCAACTTTGGGCGGCTATGTATCGATGTAGAGGGGCTTGCGTATTTAATGAATTGTGTTAATTCTAAATTTGTACAAGAGTTAAGTCTAGTTATATTGAATTCGTTTAAATTGCATACAAAGAAATGCACCATTATCGCTTGTATAATCAATCGAAAACTAAACATGTCTAACATAAAATACACCCAAACAAAGAAGCGATAAGAGCAGATAAAAAGCCCATAACGCAGTACACATTGTTAATAATAATAGCACAGCTTACACACACATAAGCTGTGATAATAGGTCACAGTACATTTATACATAATCAGGCCCCGTACTTTTTTTTAAGTCGGACCATCTGTTGCAATAAATAGGTCAGTGGGAGCAACATCGCATCGACAATAACTCGACCAGTTTATTTATTTAACTATCGCTTTTGTTGCCAAAATATTGATAATAAACTTTTCGGAAACAGTAGAGAGAATAAATGTCCGCGTAGTACTACTTGCAGGCCAAGGGGCGGATTATAGATTTGAACATGTTGGAAAGTTTGCGACGTAATTTGTATTAGCTATGCAGTAAATTACTGTAAGAGCATTGCTGCAATAAAACACTTAGTCCGCCCCGGATTTAGCTCCAAGTGATAATTCTATCAATTTCAAATAATGAATTATTGAATCAATGTTACATCAATACTTCTCTTAGTCTTAATTCAAGGTGCAACAAATTTGCGTTCAAAGAAATTACATTTTTGTAATAATAATGTGGCAATAATATGTAAAAACATACAAAAAATAGTGCTAAACCTCCCATGTATTAGGGAAGTTCAGCAATATCTTATTAGGCATGTTCTATTAGAGTAGTCAGCAAACTGATGTATTGGATTAAGAAAGAAATGCAGCTGTTAGCATTACATTCGTTTGCATTTTTAGCAAAATTACATTGGTTTAATAGGGACCTTCGACCTTATCTTCTCTAGCCAATTAAATAAAAATATTCTGAAAACTGTACAGGTTTTTTTTTTATAAGAAAGGAGAAGTTTAGCACAAGGTTTTTCTAACATATTTTATTAGCATAATCAGCAAACCAGGTTTTAGATCTATACGGAACTTCAGCATTATTTGCTTTAGCATATTTAGTAGATCATGTATTGAATTAATAGAGAAGTGCATCATTACTGTATTAAACAAATTTTAAAAATAAATAAACCATAATTTTACAAACATTTTGCACAATTTTGCACACTGTAAATAAAATTTTGCACACCTAATCAGATTCGGCTAATTTTACACAATTGTGCACACATGTTCTCAAAATTTGCACACTCTTCTGGGGAAAGTTATGAGGTTTTAAAATTTTGCATTTTTTCCCACCGCTTGTCAAAAAATTGAAATATTTTTATACTGCGTGTTCAGGTAATATTGCACAATTTCGTACACGTATTGTCAAATTTTGCACAATCTTCTGGGGAAATTTATGAGATGTTAAAAATTTGCAATTATGTTTGGAGTTAAGACACCCATCCCTATTCTCGGGTTTGGAATGTTGTAAACTACTGTTATTTACCGATACTTGTTCCGAGTAGTTACTTTTAATATCAGTACCTGCTTCTGAATACCCGTTAATTGATACTGCTACTTTTCTTCGCAAGTAGTCAAATGCAATGCAAATTTTTGGTACCTCATAATTTTCCCCGAAATCAATCAATCAAACAAAGTTTTATTCAAAATTAACAGTGTTAGATACTTATAAACTAATCATATCATTTATATTCTAGTGCGTGTTCTCGTCACGCGCGTTCGGTTGCGCTTTCACTGCGCGACTCAGCACTCACGGACTAAACACCTGCGAACTAGGGGCTGGTGTCGGCCCATATAATGGTTAGTTTGCCAGTAGTCAAGTCAGCTTTGTAATTATATGGGATCAAATCCCTTCAATTAGATTTAGGTTTAGGTTTGCCCGTTTAGGCTGTAGTGCATAGAGAGAATGAGTTTTATGGGTTGGTCAAGCTAGTTGTCGCAGGAAAAGTTCCAAAAAACCTGCTTATCATTAATACACGGTACAAACGGCACAGACATGTAACACAGATATATACAATATATACAACTATGTACAATTTAGGGACATAATATGTCAAATGCAGGAATATATACATATGTACATATAGGTGAGAACATGATTGTGTGCCCATACATGATAGGTACAACATATAACTGTTCGCTCGGAACACGGAGACTTTGCCTGGGGAGGGGAAAGCACGCGCGGCTCGATGGCTGCGGTAGAGTGATGAATCCGTCTCGTGTTAATGCTGGAAATTTGTCGTTCAAGGCGGTCGAAGTTCTTGATAGAATAAGTCCGTATGTTTGTATAGCGGTCCATGTTTGAGTTTGTGGTGTGGGTCATGTCTTATGTTGGCGATACCTGCGGTCAGTTTTGATCTCCTGATGTTGTATTTGTAAAATTTACACGCAGCCTCATGGATGTAATGGTCAATGTACTCAATATTGGCCATATTATGGAGCTCTGTGACCCGAAATCTATCATATAGAGTTAAGGAAAAAGCAGCCCGCAGGTATCTATTCTGTAACGTCTGTATGTGTTTCATGTGGCTTTTTGCTACTGAGCACCACACCGGTGCTCCGTATAATAGAGTCGGTCTTATAATTGATCTGTAAATTGTCAGTTTGTTAGTCGGGCTTAAGTATGATCTCGTTCTTATGAGCGGGTTCAAACTTTTCTGAGTGATTATGTTTTTAGTCTTGATTGCCGCGACGTGCTTGGAAAACAGGAGCTTTCGGTCGAAAACTATCCCCAGGTACTTGACAGGATCTATCGGCCTAATTGCCGCGTTACCTACAGTGATAGGCGCCAGATCTACGTGGAGCTTATGTGTCAAGATACCTAGTTCGGTTTTCGACGCATTTAGGGTTATTTTCCAATCCCTGTAATAAGGGGTTAGAAGGGTGAGATGATGTTCGAGGTTGCGTTTCGCTAACTGCACGTCTGATGACTGTGAGTATATCACCGTGTCATCAGCGTACAGGGCGAAGGAACTTGAAGGGTGAGACGGGAAGTCAGCTATATATTGACTGAATAATTGCGGTGATAAAACTGTTCCTTGGGGAACTCCTGACATGATGCGTCTTGGTCCCGAGATATCGCCGTGAATACGAACCGAGAAAGAGCGATTCGCAAGGTATGACGCAATGAGAGATGCTAGATGTAGTGGCATACTATGTATAGCAAAGAGCTTGTATATCAGCCCATTGTGCCATACCTTGTCGAATGCTTTCTCAATATCAAGGAGTAACAATGCCGTCGCCTTGGCTTCGTTGAAACCGTTCAGAGCTTCTTGTGCGATTTTCGCTGCGAGCATAGTAGTGCTATGTCCACAGCGAAAACCGAACTGCTCCGGGGGTAGAATCCGCAGACTCTCAACGACATTATTAATCCTTGACATGATGAGTTTCTCGGTTAATTTGCCGAGCGTATCCAGCAAGGATATTGGGCGATACGAGGATGTTAGCCTCGCATCCTTGCCCGGCTTGAGAAACAGAATTATCACCGCTTTCTTCCAGGGAAGCGGAAAGTGTAGCAGGCGTAAAATTGCATTTATGATGTGCATGAGATGGATGTCGGTTTTATTCGGCATATTCTTTAGAAGAATATACGGAATTCCGTCGGGGCCGGGGGCTTTGTTTCCGGGTAGGCGAGCGAGAAATGTCCTGATTTCCGTAGGGGTAACCAGTAGCCTGTCAAGCACTTCAGGGGCGATCGGGTACTTGGTGGATGTGAAGCGTTCCACTACTGAGTCCACATAATTGTGGAATGGAGTGGAGTTCGGCGTCTTGTAACGCTCAGTTCCCAACCAAATACAAACCTAATTTACATAAATATACAAGTTTACAATAATCTCCAACTTCACAATAATCTCCAAGTTCACAATCGGTGATACAGCCTTTAGTGCAGGAACAATGGCGGCCCCCAGCTTTTAGACAGTGGAGAAGGGTCGTGGTGAGTTATAATGCCTGAGCGCCACGCGGTTAACTTATCGCCATGCCCTGATGTTGGATCTTCAGTGAGATTCGACCAATAACCACGAATTGCTCTCCTCCCCGCTGTAACCTATTGAAAAACTTGGAAGGGGAAACAAAAAGAAATATCACCCCAATTAAACAAAAATAACAAGTGTATATTCCGTATTGGTGACTATACTTTTGAATTAAATAAGAAAAATAATTGCTACAAGAAGAATTTCCTGTATATGTAGCTATGACAATTAATATATATATATATATGTATGCTAAAGATGGAATATTAAAAGTAACGGTTTAAAGTTAATTAATACTTCATGTTATATCTACGGCGCCCTATGAATACGAAGACGTGATCACGTGTCGTTTACATACCCTTGATTGGTGCTAAAACCTATACGGTACAAAAATATGATAACTTCTTCTACTTCGACACTCTAAATAACTCTAATCAAAAAGCAAGAAGTTAACGTGCTATTTCAAATGTACTAGATTCATGTAAGTAAAATATTCACCTATTAAATAGTAACCGTACCAGAGGTAAATCTATATGATTACGCGTCGATACGCTATGCTTATATGCGAACAGTTTCAAAATGTTTATATTATACGACGCTGAAAATAAGTAAAACACGCGATCAAGACTACGCTGAAATAAATTAATAACACGCCAAAAACTATCCGGATTAGCTGGATAATCCAGTATACATATGCTAACTATTGAGAATAATTCGTTACTCTCAAATAACTTGAAGGTAGCTATATTTTAAATCAAGTCAAACCATTAATACTTTCATTAAGCAAATTCACCCGAAACTTTAATTTAAGTAGTCCTAAATCACCAATCAAATAAAACACAATAATAAAATGAAATAAAATAAAAGTCCCAAAATGCACTATATAAAATCCTAAATTAAGACTTATCTGATACGTTATCAAGCCAACAGTGAGTTCATCCAGGATCCAGGTGTTCGTCGAATCACTGGAGCGTCAAGGTCAAGAACACACTCCGTATGCGTTGAGGCTTGAATCAGACAGCGAGACACGCAGTCAATTGATGGATACTCCGAAACCACGTGTTGTCGGGGAGTCTCAGTATGCAGTCTTGAAACCCAGGTAGGAAACCGGATCGTAAGAGGACAATGGAACCAATAATCCAAAAATAAAATTCCAAAAAGCCGGAAAAACAGAAACAGGAAACAGGAACAGGAAAATCCAAGAATTGAAAATCCAAGAATTGAAAATCCAAGAATTGAAACCCCTGAAACAAATAGGGCAAATTAGCACGGTGATCAAGCCAAAATATGAAGGAAACAGGTACGGAACCTCAACAAATAACAGATCAAAACAATATCTGTATCAAATTTACTCAAACAACATACCTTTAGATGTTAAACGGGGTTCAAGTGTGTGGCAGCTCTCGAAAATCAAATCCCCAAACGTGGGTGCAGGTGGTCGAATCTACAAATCTTCCTTCATCTACAATCATCCATCAGACGAGAAACCATCGACGACCACAATCCTGCTCAAGGGCTTCGTTGAATACTCCCCTAACTAGGGCACTGTATATTTCACACTAAATATCAGTATCTCAACGAAAATTCCCAATTTCGAGAGCTCGGCACTGAAACCTACTGGTTCCTTCAAGATCACATAAAGACTAAATTGGCTTGCTCCGAAAATGACGAGCTAGCAGAATTAACATCGCGCCGGCCCAACATACTATGTTGCCAGAAGCGTCCCTATTTGTGACAAAGTACTAGAAAGTTCTGATGTCATACTACCGGATTCGCCAAAACAAGTGCTAAAGCGACTCATTATCGAAATGATTTAAATCAGTTAGAATATACTTTTATATGCTTGGTGGGAATATATAACCCACGCGTTATGCGGCAGTCTAAAATTACAATCAACACGCGCCACTAATAGCATTATGCCAAATAAGGCATTAACTTGGCAACCGTGTCGACCGTGAAGACCACGCGCTTGTCCAGAAAGCTGTCACTTATACCGCCAAAATTATCCCCATAGACTATATAAAACATAGAACAATTTCCCTTGCGTGGGTAGAATCTACTCCGAGCTGAAATATTATCGAACTTTAATAATGGAGAGTCCGTGTAATACCGCGTCAATATGCAAGCGTAGAGGGCTAAAAATTGATACCATCCAATATAATCAGCAAATTCAAGCGTATGATAGCTAAATCCTACAATAAAAGCAACGCGAATTAGAGTGGTTCTCGAGTCGATATCGACGGAGGGATCCGATGCGATTTCCACCGGTCGTGTAGTCTATGGTTTAAAACCGGAGTGACATGACTCTAACAAACGTCAATCTTCATTCCCAAAATGAAAATATTCCGTAATCACCTAAGCAAAACAATATATTATCAAATATAAATCAACGAGAAAATTACCACAGAATGACCATCAAGTGTACAAAAAGTAAGTTATAATTACAGTGTTAGATATCCCTAAATAACCTTAAAATATAACTCGGCATGTCCAAACTCCAATTACTCGGCTAATCTGTAAACAATCTATCAATGTTGTTTTATTTTAGACACAACCCTCCAAGAAAGGCGAAAATATATTCTTGATTCCAAAATACTTCGAATCAGCAATTAAAAACCATAATTAACAAGGCCGAATACAGTGGATGGCCATCAAGGTGTATTATCGAGCTGAAATAATGAAAACAAGCCAACTGATTAGAAGAAGGGTTTCTTTCTCCATTTAGAAAGACAGCATAATAGGACAAAACCAAGAGGAAAATACCAATATACAACGAAGCTTTGTGGTTCCAGCTGCAACAATATATCGTGTGTGTAAAGTTAATTCGTTCAAAAGAAAGCATGTGCATTTGATATATTATAAAGACATAAATATGAAATATTTGCTTTAGAATACCTAGTTTAATGTTGGGTTCCATGCTTTTCCAATACTAGTCCTATTGTGGTGATTATCTAATTTTTGTAGTCTATTTTAATAAATAATATGATGTTTGATTATTTTCCCTCCAGAAATAGATCAATTTTAGTCGACTATGGTACCACATACGTAAATTTTTATTTTGATCCTTCGCCATTCCGTCAGGAACCAGGTTTTTGTATAATATGAAATCGTAGCCTGTTACAGTCTCACTGCAGACTCCCTCCAGGTAGCTCGCGAAGGCCTCCGCTTTCCCAGCATTGTCCGTAAATACATCCCCACGATGTAGTATTTCGGGAAATTTTGCGGAGCCTCCGCGAACTCGCCTGATGAGTTTCCACAGTGATCCGTCGTGTCGGCTTATGGTGTTGACATATGCCATCCACTTCTCGTTCCTGTATGCGGAAATCTTAACCTTGATCGTTCCCGTCAGTGCTGTGACACGTAGTCGGTCATTCTCTACTCTTGAGCGCTGCCACCTACGCCGGATACGGTCACGGAAGGTGATTAGGTTTAGGATGGGTTCAGGGAGAGTGTCAGTAAACGGACGCTTGCTGACAATCGGACAAATTGCGTCTCTGACGCGCTGGAAATTGGTGACTAGAGCTTGCACCTCGCTCTCGAGTTCTGGGATAGAGTCTATTTGTCTTGGAACAACCGTAGCTTGATTAAGCCTCACTCGGAACTCCTTCCAATCAAGATTTCTAAACGAACGAATAGATTCCTGTTCATGTTGTAATCTGGTATTCAGACTAATCTTGATTGGGAGGTGGTCCGAGTTGAGCTCGTTCAACTCAAGGAGAGCTGAAGCACCGGTTATTCCTCGAGTAATAGCAATATCCAGGAACGAAGGATTGGAAAAAGCATCGTGATAGTGGGTAGGATTAGGAGTTTGATGGTAAACTAAGTCAATGTTTTGTCCTACTAACCTGTATAGCATGCGCCCGCTCCTGTTGGAAGTACCACGCCAGTTTGCGTGTGTTGCGTTGATATCCCCCAACAGGAGCGTCCTCCTGCCAGCAGGCAGCAGAGCGAGAACATCTTCCTCCTGGAGGCGGAGACCCGGAGGTGCGCCGACTATCCGCAGGCCACCGTCGAGCTCGAGAGCTACATGCTCTATGACGGTCCTCAGGCCGAGGATGTGCCTAAAACGGACTGACCTGCGGACAAGACAGGCCACGCCTCCTCCTCGTCTATCGGGCCTATCAAATCGCAGGACTTGTCTATCGTAAAATTTTAGCTTGAAATTGGCATCGATGTTAGTGTCAAGTAAAAATATTATATGAAAGTTGGGATTATCATAAATGAAAATTTTAAATTCTCCGAGTTTGGAGCGAATGCCATTACAGTTCCAACACAGATCGTTAATTGGCATTATTACAGTTATATATTATACCCGTCAAAGTCCTCCGAGAAGAACTTCATTGAGGCCTGAAGGACCTCAAATTTGTTACCCCGGCAGGACTCTAGCAAGGTAGCATAATCATTTAGAGCTCGAGTGCGAGCTGCGAAGTTAACAAGGCTATTCACCCTGTTAACTGCGAATTGTAAGCTATTTAAATTAGCAATTAAATTGTTAGGGTCATTAGGCAGAAAATTAGCATTAGATTGAGAATTATTAGGGAGTAAATTTCGGCTGACTTGGCTTTGACTAACCTTATTATCTTTAGCGGCTGACTTGGCTTTGACTAACCTTATTATCTTTAGCGATGTTTTGCGCTTGTTCTCGTCTCGGTAAGGGCGGGAATTGCTTGTTGAATTGTCTCGCTGTCTCTCCTGATGCTTCGTTTTTGTCGCTGTTCTGCCAAGCCGGGTTGGTTGGGGGTGGTGCAGGGATGAATTGTTGTTTCTTCGGGGCATTCTGGGGCTGTGTCTGCTGTACTTTGAATAAGTACACTGGGCATATGGTACTTATTGACCGATGTTCGCCACCGCAGTTGGCGCATTTGATGATATTTGCGTTGCATTCTGTTATCTGATGCGGTCCGGCACATTTTGAACATGCCCAGGCCCTTTGGCAATATGACATAGAATGCCCATGTTCTTGGCAGCGCTTGCACTGCATGGTAGTCTTGGATGCTCGGCGATTTTCCCAGGAAATACGAACGTGTGAGAGAAGTCGTACATCCTGATTTAATTTCCTGAGGGTGATGGCAGCATCCAAGACTACGAGATACAGGGGGACTCTTGTCTTCTTCATCTCATATGCTTGCTTTATGTTTAAACCGTGTTCGTCTGACAAGAGATTTCGAATGTCGTCTGTCTTGAAACCTCCGTCTAATCCACGTAACACGAAGGCGTGCGTCTTTTGGGACGCCTCCGCGTACGAATGGTATTCTACATTTTCTCTTTCGAATAGCCTTTTAAGATTTGCCCAGTCTTTCGTATGCACACAGTAGATTATGACGGAGTTCTTCGTGTATTTTAGGGAATATTCGACGACGTGCATGTCATGCAGTGTTTGTCTGATAACCCCATAATCTTGCGCGCCCCCTTTGATGAAAATAGGGGGTGGCAAGGATGGTTTTTTCTTCTGGGTGTTCTTCGGGGCTGTTTTGGGGTTACTTTTTGTTTTCTTTTGGACCCTGCACGCTGTAGATACACGCGAGGAAGCGACGCTACTCGCGTCATCCACCTCTGCTTCCGTATCTGAAAGCGGCGCGTATCTATTTTTGGTAGGGACTTGGGGTTGTTCTCCTCCCATGTCTAGATGAACTACCCTTATACCCTTTTTGAAAGGTATTGTCTTGTACGGTGTTTTGAATTGGTCTTCTTGCGGCTCGGGCAACAGGTGCGCAGATACAAAATTTGCGTTCAAGGTTGCTTCGCTGTTGTTGAGTGAATTTATTTGCAATTCTTTTTGCGTGTCGCTTTTTTGCTGGATTTCTTTGGCTGGTATTTTCGGTGATACGTTCCCTAACTTTTGTTTTTTGGTAAACGTGGGTGATGTATCCGAGCCGCCTGTAGGTTTGGCATTGTCTTTAATTATGGTCTTTTTATTCCCGCAATCAACGCGAGGCTGAACTGTGGCAGGTCTCTTAAAGACCGCTTTGTGGTCCATCACGAGGTGAGATTTGACGGTGTCAATTGCGGTCTTATGATCTAATTTTGATCCGCTACTAGCGCTAGTCAGTAGGGGGATCAGTCCAGTACACTTAGGGCATTTAGAGTGTTTTCTCAGTTTGTCCATGTACAAATGAAACCGTATATCGCTGAAGGATTGCCCTGAGTCTGAGTCAGCGGACATAATAGAAATGGCGTAGTCATCTGTCTCGCAAGACATCTGCTCCATGGTTGTTCCGGGTTCCGCCCCGGAAATACTAAAAACGTAGTTGGTACAAAGACCCCTAGTGCTACTCTGTATCAGGAGCACAGAATAGCAACTAGTTTAAATTAAGCAAAATGCTTTAAAATACCGGTAAAACGATGAAATAAAAGCGCGCAGATCTCTATTAGCCTGTGAAATCCTAACAGGTCTTGTTCCGTACGGCACCGAAACAAGAGTCCTTTCCCCGAAAGAATGTACAAAATTTGATAATATGTGTGCAAAATTGTGCAAAATTAGCTGAACAGAGTAGCATAAAAATGTTTCAATTTTGTGACAAACATGGGGAAAATGCAAATTTTTAACACCTCATAACTTTCCTCAAAAGAGTGTGAAAATTTTGAGAATATGTGTGCAAAATTGCCTGCACATAGCAGCATCTTTTTGTTATTTCGTGACAAACGGGGGGGGGGATGCAAATTTTGGTACCCCCGTATGAGCGTATTTATATTTCTATACGTAAAAATTTAAAAATTGCGGCACAGTGTTGCCAAATTTCAAAAATACAGGGTGCCCCATTTTCGATAAATTTAGAGGGTGCTGAGATTTCTATTAGAGATAGTGTTGCAAGTCTTAAATGCGCCATAGCCCTCCTAGTTGCTAATTCTGCAGTCCTGATTTTGATATGTTTTGCTTTTTACGCGAAATTGTTGAACGAACAGTGTTGCCATATCTCGAAAGTACAAATGCATATTGAAAAAGTACTTTCAAAAATTAAAAATTATGTCTGTCGAAAGCAATAATTGACTTTTAAAATGGCGTAGCCCAAGCGGGCAAATTTTGTGAAAACATTTCCTTGTGGTCGAGCTCTATCACTCGGGTTACGTTCAGTTTGTTCGGATTTAGAAAACATTTTCCGTAAGGCTAAACTTGAGCCAAAACGGGCGGTGGTCTCACAAAACATTTAATAAAAAATTGTATTCTGCTAAATTGACGACAGTTGACAGATATTAACAACTTCATAGCAAAAATTAAAAAAAAACCTAAATTACATCTTAAACGTTTTCTAAAAAAAGTCCCAAAAATTATTGGCAAAACTGGATGTATCTAACGAGTCAATGAGATGTACGAGGAAATTTCAAAATATTGAACTATACGTCTAAATTAGAGAATTCAGTTGCGGATCGTACTGAGATGTATATGAGGGAATTTCAAAATATTGAACTATATTGTATAAACTCCAAATTAGAGAATGCTTTTGTGGTCAATTTTGACCAGAATTTTTAACATTTTTGTTTCTTCTCTCTGCTTATCTTCGCAATTTTAATCTCCAAGGCAGATATGGAGTAAATAAATAAATAAATAAATTGTAATTGCGTTAATAAAAGTCGATCCAGGTCAGTTTACACAACCTATAACCTGACTCAAAGTACGCAATAAATTTTCGGCATTGTTTAGAGTATTTCAATGGCAACTCCTCGTCTATCATTGATCCCGTAAATTTCGCTTTCGGTGATTCACTTAAGACAACACGACCGGTCTGGTCCTAAATTTAGATTCGTCCGAACTAATGGATTATCCCGATTAACAAAGGTTATCTTACCTTATCTTATACGCCGAGTAGAGTCAACACCCTACATACGTGTTTTTTTTTTGTTTCGTTTCGCACCATCTGTCACGAACACACCAACCTCTTTAGCCAAAAACGGAATTCGGCGAAATCGCCCCGACAAGTTCATTGATATTCCTCCGGCGAATTTATTTGTTATGAAAGTGGTCGCGTCATAATGTCGTTAATGCATTGATTATGTCGGAAAAAAAGTCGCTCGACGAAATGAATGAAGGAGAAGGTCGTATATGTAGGAAAAAACTGCGCGCAGATTGGATTGGGACAAGGATTTATCGAATTATTGGGACATATTTCAGAAATTGGCAAAATGCTCATTAATATTAATATAAAGTAACTTGATTGGTCGATAATATGTCGCCGCACTGCGTGCGTTCAGTAGCCAGCTAAATTTTCAACATGTTGCTAACTTCTTATAAATTTTCCATTCCCCAGAATTATTTTGGTTAATTTATAGTTCGAAATACACCATATCTTATTTATAAAATGATACTCTTTTTCATAATTTCCGGAATGTAATTCACACAAGTTTTGTAGAGGACTAACATTTTGAAATTCCCTCGTATATGTTATAGTCAAAATTCGAACTATGGTGGTCATTTCTTCTACGAATGCCTGGTCGAATCCTAGTTTTGACTTTTTTCCTGGGTATTATAAAACGGGCAAACCCAAGTTAACCCAAACTAACCCATTTACCCTAATTGTTCCGGACTTTGACCGATCAATCTTACGGCACTTCGAACATTAGCCGTAAGACATAATATACCTTGCAGTGTTGCCATGCAATCTCTAATATGCAATTTTGCTATGAGATTTGTATATTTTCGAATTCATAATTCAAAATAAAAATTTTTTGCAGGCTTTAATAACCACATTGTAAAAGCATTTCATAAGCTTCATTTTTGGGTATTCCCTCGTACATTCAATGCATCGTATATAACCAGTGTTGCACACACTCCTGGAAATTTCCGCCTTTAAGGCTTTTAGGGAACAAATATACAATTTGATAATTTTTCAAAGTTATAGTTAAAAATTTAAAATGTTTTCCTGCATTCTATAAGCATATCGTAAGATTAATTTTTCGATATGCCCTGGTAGTACATTCGATACGTCGTATATAACCAGTGTTGCTTTTGGAAAATTCCCATTTTCAGGATTTTTTATTGGAACAAACGTATAATTTGAGATTTTTTCAAAGCTATAGTTTTCAATCTGAGGTTTTTTCTGCAGGTGTTCATAACCATATTATTAAAGCATTTCATAAGCCTCATTTTTCGATATCCCCCGTCGTTTATAACCAGTGTTGCCAAACTTCCGGAAACTTTCCAGTTTCAGGGATTTTTTGGAAAAACTTAGAATTTATAATTCAAAATTTGATTTTTTTTCTGCAAGCATTCATGGCCATATTCTACAAACATTTCATAAGCTCCATTTTTCGATATTCCTTTGTCGTATGTAACCAGTGCTGCGAACTTCCTAGAAATTTCTCAGTGTCAGGGATATTTTTGAAACAAATATACAATTTGAGACATTTTCAAAGTTATAGTTTATTTTTTTCCAACAGGCGTTCATAACCATAATCTGTAAGCATTTCACAAGCTTCATTTCTCGATTTTCCCTCGTTGTATATGACCAGTGTTGCCAAATTTCTAAAAATTACTCTGTTTCAGGGATCTTTTTGGATCAAATATACAATTTGGGAATTTTTCAAAGGTATAGTTTATTTTTTTCAACAGGTGTTCATAATCATATT
>MU182744.1:30850-67970 GCA_016904865.1 Pissodes strobi
TTCCCAGTTCCAGGGATTTTTTGGAACAAATTTACAATTTGAGAATTTTTCGATATTCCTTTCTGGTATGTAACCATTGTTGCGATATTGCTAGACATTTGTTAATTTCGGGGATTTTTTTGGGACAAATATACAATTTGAGAATATTTTAGAATTATGGTTTATTTTTCCAACATGCCATTCATAACCATATTCTTTAAGTATATCATAAGCTTTATTTTTCGATTTTCCCTCGTTGTATATAACCAGTGTTGCCAAATTTGTAGAAATTACTCTGTTTCAAGGATCTTTTTGAAACAAAATATAGAATTTTAGAATTTTTCAGATATAGTTTTTTCAACAGGTTTTCATAATCGTATTATATGAACATTCCCCTGTTGTACATAACCAGTGTTGCCAAATTTCTAGAAATTTCTCTGTTTCAGGGATTTTTTTGGAACAAATATACAATTTGAGAATTATTCAGTTATAATTCAAAATCATAAGATTTTTTCTGCAGGCGTTCATAACCATTATAAGAATTTCACAAGTTTTTTTTTATTTTCCTTCGTATCTTCGATACGTCCTGTAAATCCAGCGGTTCTAAACTACTGGACATTTCCATTTTTTGATCAAATTTACAATTTAAGAATTTTTCGAATCTATAGTTCGAAATTTAAGATTGTCTTCTTCAGGCGTTCATAACCACACTCTATAAGCATTTCATAAGCTTCATTATTAGACATTACCTCGTATATTCGATATGCCGTATATAACCAGTGTTGCCAGACTCCTGAAAATTTCCCGATTCCAGGGATTTTTGTGGAACAAATAAATATACAAACTGAGAAAATTTAAGTTCAAAATATAAGATTTTTTCTGCAAGCGTTCTTGACCACATTCTGTAAGAATTCATAAGCGTCAGTTTTCGTTATTTTCTTGTACATTCGATACGATATATATAACCAGTGTTGCCAAACTCCAGGAAGTTTCTCAGTTTCAGGGATTTATTTTTTGGAACAAATACATAATTTAAAAAGTTTGAAGAAAAATTGTAAATGATTAGAATTTATACTCTTGTTTCGGTGCCGTACGGAACAAGACCTGTTAAAGATTTCACAGGTAAATTGAGATCTGCGAGCTTCTAAACTCTCGAATTTCCGGTATTTAACAGCATATTTAGCTAGTTTACTAATTGTTACTTCTGTACTCCTGATACAGAGTAGCAATTAGGGTCGTTGCACCACCGAATTTTTTTAGCATTTCCGGGGCGGAACCCGGAACAAACCTTGAAATGATGTCTTGCGAGACTGACGACGACGTATCAGTCATATCTATGGACTCAGATTCAGGGAATACCCTAAATGAGTCCCGTATACAATTTTATATGGCAAAACTGAGAAAACACCCTAAATGCGGCTTGTGTATTGGAAGTATACCGCTTCTAACGAGCGCAAATACGGGTTCAAAACTCGACTTCAAGACGGCAATTGACACGATCAAAACCCACCTAACAAGAGACCATAAGGCCGTTTTCAAAAGGCCAGCTACGGTGCAGCCCAGAATCGATTGTGGACTCAAAAAACCCGCAATCAAAGACAATGCCAAACTTACAGGCTCTGATACGTCCCCAAATACTAAGAAACAAAAGTTAAGGAACGCGACGCCAAGCGAGCCACCTAAAGAAATAGAACAAAAAAGGGACATGCAAAACACTATCACAGATAAAGTGCCTAGCGACAACGATTCGGCCGTGCTTGTGCAGTTCGAATCTGCGCACCTTCAAACAGAGAAACCCGATAAGGTACCTTTCAAGACGCCCTACAAGACGATCCCCTTTAAGAAAGGGATTCGTACGGTACATCTAGATGTAGGGGGTGAACCTGTACCCACCAGAAACAGATTCGAGGCTTTAACAGACTCGGAACCGGACGATAACGATGACAGAAGTAGCATAACTTCTTCGCAAGCCTCCACCGCACGTAAAGTGCACAAAAAGACAAAGAACAACCCTGTAAAGCCCCCCAAAACTACACCGAAAGCCCCTCAAAAGAAGAAACCGTCCCAACCCCCGACTATCGTGATCAAAGGCGGTGCACAGGACCACAAGGTAATTAGACAGACCTTACACGATATGCATGTAGTAGATTACAACTTAAAATACACTAGAAATTCGGTGATTATCTACTGCACGCAGAATAAGGATTGAGCAAATTTAAAACGATTATTCGAACGTGAAAGCATCGAATTTCACTCCTATGCGGAAGCCAATCAGAAAATTCATGCGTTTGTATTAAGAGGGCTAGACGGTGGCTTCAAGACGGAAGAAATTCGCAACTTACTCGCCGAAGAACACGGCCTTACAGTCAAAGCAGCGTACGAGATGAAAAAGACTCGTGTTCCACTGTATCTAGTAGTGCTAGATGCTACAATCACTTTACGCAAACTAAACCAGGATTGTAGGCTCCTTTCCCATGTGCGCATTTCATGGGAAAATCGCCGAGCTACGAAAACAGTCATGCAGTGCAATAGATGCCAAGGGCACGGGCACTCAATGACGTACTGTCAAAGGAAATGGGCTTGCTCTAAGTGTGCAGGTCCACATCAAATCACTGAGTGCACTAGCAGCATTGTGAAATGTGCAAACTGCTACGGCGAACACAGGGCCATAAGCGTATTATGGCCTGTGTATCTTTTTAAGATACAACAAACACAGCCTGCCAACCCCCAGACAAAGCAGGAATACAGGCCTGCACCTCCCCCCAGCAACCCTGCTGAAATTTTACGATAGACAAGTCCTGCGATTTGATAGGTCCGATCGACGCGGAGGAGGTGTGGCCTGTCTGATTCGCAGGTCAGTCCGTTATAAGCAGGTCTTAGGCCTGAGGACCGTCATTGAGCACGTAGCTCTCGAGCTTGACGGTGGCCTGCGGATAGTCGGAGCATATTCACCTCCGGGTCTCCGCCTCCAGGAAGAAGATGTTCTTGCTCTGCTGCCTGCTGGCAGGAAGACGCTCCTGTTGGGGGATATCAACGCAAAGCACGCAAATTGGCGTGGTTTTACCAACAGGAGTGGACGCTTGCTACATAGGTTAGTAGAACAAAACATTGACTTAGTCTATCATCAAACTCCCAATCCCACACACTATCCTGGTAACCGATTCAATCCATCATTCCTGGATATTGCTATTACTCGAGGAATAACTAACACTTCAGAGCTCCTAGAGCTGAATGAGCTCAACTCGGACCATCTCCCAATCAAGATTAGCCTACGCTCTAGGCTTCAAGTAGTGCAGGAAACCATCCTGTCCTATAGGAATCTTGATTGGAGGGAGTTCCGAGTGAGGCTTAGCCAAGCAACAGTTATTCCAAGACAAATAGACTCTATCCCAGAACTTGAGAGCGAGGTGCAAGCTCTAGTCACAAACATCCACCGCGTCAGAGACGCAATTTGCCCTACTGTCATTAAACGTCCGTTTACTGACACACTTCCAAATCACATAACAACCCTCATCACATCCCGTAACCGTATTCGGCGTAGGTGGCAACGAGCAAGGGTCGCCATAGACCGAGAACAGTTTATAGCAATGACCGGGGAGATAAAGGCACTCATTGCAGCCTACAGGAATGAGAAATGGATCGCACATGTCAATTCCATAAACCGTCATGATGGCTCGCTGTGGAAGCTCGCCAGGCGGGTTCGCGCAGGCCCCGCCGATTTTCCTGGAATTCTGCATCAAGGTGATGTAATAACGGATAACGTCGGGAAAGCGGCGGCCTTCGCTGACTACCTGGAGGGCATCTTTAGCGATACACCAAACACGACTCCATTTCACGACACTGTAGATGCTACAGTGGAAAACTTCATCTCCACAAAGTATCCTATCGCCCCAGAAGTGCTAAGTAAACTCTTAATAACTCCACTGGACATCAAGAGAGTTCTTGCCCGCCTACCCGGAAACAAAGCCCCTGGTCCTGACGGCATTCCGTATATTCTTCTCAAGAATATGCCGAATAAAGCCGTCATCCACTTTATGCACATTATAAATGCTATTTTACGCCTCCAACACTTTCCGCTACCCTGGAAGAAAGCGGTGATAATACTGTTTCCTAAACCGGGCAAAGATGCGAGGCTCACAGCCTCATATCGCCCAATTTCCTTGCTCGACACATTGGGCAAAGTAACTGAGAAGCTCGTAATGTCGAGAATGAATAATGTCGTTGAAAATCTGAGGATTTTGCCCCATGAACAGTTCGGCTTTCGCCGCGGCCACAGCACCACTATGCTCGCGGCGAAAGTCGCGCAAGACACGTTCAATGGCTTCAATGAAAGCAAGGCAACGGCATTGTTACTTCTCGATATAGAGAAAGCATTCGACAAGGTATGGCACAATGAGCTTATATACAAGCTTTTTGCTACTCATGGAATGCCACTACATATAGCATCTCTCATTGCGTCGTACCTTGCGAATCGCTCATTCTCAGTTCGTGTTCACAGCAATTTATCAGGTCCAAGGCGCATCAAGGCCGGTGTGCCCCAAGGAACAGTACTATCGCCGCAAATATTCAGTCATTTTATATCTGACTTTCCATCACACCCCTCAACTTCCTTTGCCCTGTACGCTGATGACACTGTGATCTATTCACAATCGTCAGACGTACAGGTTGCAAAACAAAATCTCACTCAACATCTTAACCTTCTAGCTCCCTATTATAGGGACTGGAAAATTTCCTTAAATGCGGCAAAGACAGAGCTAGGTATTTTGACACGCAAACGTAATGTTGACTTAGCGCCAATAGTAGTTGGCAACACGGCGATCACGCCGAAAGACCCAGTCAAATACCTAGGGATAGTCTTTGACCGCAAACTCCTCTTCTCCAAGCACGTCGCGGCTATAAGGGCTAAAAACATCGTAACGCAAAAGACTCTAAATCCACTCATTCGGACCAGATCTTACATGAGCCCGACTAACAAACTCACGATTTACAAGACAATCATCAGACCGACTCTTCTCTACGGGGCGCCTGTCTGGTGCTGGGTAGCAAAGACTCACCTAAAGCACATACAAACAATAAAAAACAGATACCTGCGGGCGGCTTTCTCCCTGACACTATGGGATATAGTGCGTGTTGCAGAACTCCACAACATGGCGAATATAGAATATATCGACCAGCATATTAACAAACTTGCATGCAAGTTTTATGAATATGGTATCAGGGCATCAGAACTGACCGCAGGTATAGCAAACATACGATACAACCAACTTCAGCGACCTAAACATGGACCATTATACAGACACACAGACAGACCTATTCTATCAAGAATTACGACCGCCATAAATGGCAAACATGCAAGCAAAAGCATCATTAACATTAAGTATGAAATAACAAACATACATAACACATGAATACGAACAAAGACTGAGTAGACATACAAACGCAACATAACAACCAGCACAAATAAACGTTCGTAAATTTCGATCATCATAAGCGGTGTAATTCGATCGAATTCAACGCCGATGATCGAGTTTACGAAAAATAAAAACCGATGCAACAAGACAGACACGGGGAGGAGCCACCAGACCTAGTCGGTTCTGTGGGCGGAGTCTCCCCATGCTTACTTATACCAACAACAGACCGACTGACATCACTTACGCCACAGCTACGAAACCGCACGTGCCTCCCTCCCATGCAACCTCTACGTGTTCCGAGCGACTAACTATATGTTGTAACCAGCCCTTAGGGCACCCATGTATACGTTGTATGTATGGTATATGCGACGATATGCATACTTCAGCTGGCAATTATGCCAATCACCTGTATATATGTATATATTGTATATATTTGTATATATAAACGTTACATGTTTGTGCCGTCTTGAGTAAATTTTGAAGCAGGTTTTTTTTTGCAACACTTTTTCCTGCGTAACTAACTAAGCTTGACCCACACAGCAAATAACTAAATCTGAGCAATACAACCTTATAGGCAACGTAAAATTCAACTCAGTTGAAGGGAATATACCCATGTAACTGTATATAACTTGACCGCTGATTTGACTAATCAATAGAAGGGCCGACATCAGCCCATAAGACGCAGATGTTTGGTACGCGAGTGCATTCGCGCAAGTGAAAAGTGCGAAGCGAATTCGTGAAACGAAGACATCTATCTTATACTATATAAAGATTAGTCATTAAGCATAAAAACATGTTCAATTTTGAATAAAGATTATATTGATTGATTGATTGATTAGAATTTATATTTCAAAATGTTAAATTTCTTACGTGTGCAATGCAATCTTCAAAAACAATTTTTTTTATAATTGTCAAGGGCACATAATCGTGCGTTCATAATCAAATAATTTAGTTTTCCTTCACACATTTTGAAATCCCCTTGTAATCCATATGCCGGCAATGCCTTGGATATAACCAGTGTTGCCAATGTTTTGGAATTTCCAGTTTTTAGGGATTTTTTTGGTAATAAATATACATTTTGAGAAGCTAAGTAAGTAATTTGGCTGTAAAATTAGAAATTTTTAGAATTTATAGTGCAAAATCAAAGATCTAGGATTTTCATGTATAAAACGCAAGCTTTAGAAGACAAATTTGGCATGATTGCCAAGGACTCATTAACAATACATACCGTACAACATTCTCAAATCTCCTCGTATTTCTTAAAATAAATTCATCTACTTGCGATGCCTCGTATGTTGCCAAGCTTTGGAAAATTTTCGTATTTCTGAGAACATTTTAAATTTGGTAAGAAATTTGCAAAAATTTCCTATTTGTTTGCATATGCGAAGGCTCATTAATAAATATGTAACCTACTGGGTGCATTCACAATCAAATAATATGGAGCTTTCATTCTCTCCACATTTCAAAATCCCCTTGTACATACACCCGCGAAGCTTCGGATATGTCCAGTGTTGCCAAATCTGGAAATTTTTCAAAATTTTCAAGAACAATCTTTCAGTTCGAAAACGGTAGATATAGGAAGACGTTATTAATGATTGCTGACGTAAAGCTTCACTGCACGTCTAGATATGATCGTATTCAGTCAAAAGAATGCCAAAACACCGTTTCCTACAATTTACCCGATACGATCTCGACTTGCAAAACAAAACACAAAAAAAAACTCGAGCTAATCGATGGGCATCGGCGGCGCGGTGCGAAATTGAGTTTCTCATACTCTTAAAATGTGTAGGAATAAATGACTTCGTAGATTGCGATTCGGATAAGAAGCGAACATCTAGATCTAGATTAAGATTGCAATGGCCGATGATGGCAATAATCAAATTTAATAGAGCGGTTCATTTCCTTTAGTTACTCGAGGTAGCCTAGGCTAATGGAGCTACCAAAGGAAAAATAAGTATATATATAGTGTGAGACCCTAGCAGTTTGTCAAATTAGAGAAAAAAATAGGTTTTTATTCAGGAATGCAAGCGGTACTCTGCAACCTCCCAAACTTGCACTATTTTTCCCAGTTCCCATTTAAACCAGTTGAAATCTGGCAACGTGCAACTCAGTTTTAAGGATTAGGCAACACTCTATACAAATGCGTTGAGAAAAAGAGCTACGGCAAGCCAAAATCTAGGTCCTATAGCCGGGCGACGTTAACAGATCTTTATCCAAAACAATATTTCGGTTTTCTTATACCAGCTCAGCGTAACTTTCCATCTGATAAGTTCGCTCGTTCGAACCGTCACTTTCTATGAAGCAATTCTCGCTCCGATTCCCGATATACAGGCCAGATTTATCCCGCATTATTTTTTTAACGTAGACATTTTTAATAACCTGTACTTATAATATGAAATTTACGGGCTTTTTCATTGATTCGAGCCCTGCCGGCCGGTCCGATTCATATCTCTCGGCCACGAAAACAATATTTTAGCAAATAAATTCGTTTGGCGCCCGGAGCGGTGCAAGTTCGGTTGCGCGTCCGTACGTGAGAGAGAAAAAGTTGTAATTTGTGGTACCCTCGGGGTACTCGCATGCCAAAATAAATAAGAGAGCAAATTCTTAGGCGTTGCTTGATGATCACGCTGTTTTTGTATACTTATTTCAGTGTCGAACAAATAGGGTACTTATGGTACACAAAGCCTTATATTTCTTATTGCAAAATACATTCAACTGGGGAGCGGTTTAAACGCCGTCGCCCCATTAAATCTCCCATATTTGACTGTGATTTTTTTCCCTTGTTACAGACTGGTTACATCAGATCGTCGACCGCCAATTACTACATCGAACCGGCCGAAAATTTTACCATTGGTTCGTTGGGCACCATCCTGCACCGTATCAAAAAACTGCCACATTCCGCTGAAGAAAGTAACGACATTTTGACTTTCGAGGGATCTCTCGACGTCCAAACTAGGAATGAAAACGGTAAGAAATTTATTATTATGTCACGTAAAGGGTATTAAGGCACGTGTCCTGACTCAGAATGATCGATTTTTACATGTAGACCTCCATAAGAAAATTGAAGGTACGATTATTGATTTTTTTTGTTAAAATCTTTATCGAATAATAGTTTGCATTAACGTCACACACGCCTAAAATTTCACTACGAATGGCGGAATTTTGCTACACCTGGCAACACCGAAACGAGACACGCCTATTACGGAAGTGGCCGATGACAGCGCCTCAAGTTTCCCGAGCATCTGATTGAATTCAATAATTTTTGTTTGTAAATCGGGCTTCTTGAGATACTCTGTATAAATGAAAATAATTTCTAATTGAACACTCAAAACAACTTTTGCATCTGTATCTGTAACTGCAAATAACGTATGTGACTTTGCCACGCTATTGGGCCACCCTGTATATGCAACATTCGATGTTGCCAATCATTATTCGTCCAAAAAGTATTTTTGTTCAATGATCCCAATGACCAAGCTCGATTTTAGAAAGCACCCTGTACAGCGGATTTCAGTCTTGCGTAACGTATCGCATTATAATCTGCGGCGTTATGGCATCAATTTTCACTCAAGATCGCTCGAAACGACGAAAAAATCGACCACGGTTAGAAGACGCTCTTCTCTACAATTTCAGATCGTAAATTTCCAGTTTAGGAAAATATATCTCTATTAACGGTTAGGATGGTTTCATGTCATACTGGTTTCTTGCCGATTAAATTACCATTCTTAGCACAACATATTTTTCGATACCTTCAGCCGAGCTTTCAGCCTTCTTGACTTCATACGAGGGTAGTTTAGAAAGTGCTACTACCCCTAACTCGTAGCTAAATATAATCGAAAAATAGCGGGAAGATATTAAATACTTTTCAGTTGTCAGCGCCATCTTAACAAGTTCCTTGTGTGGTTGTGAGGGAGATACAGAGCATCATCATATAGTAGGATATATGCGTCCGAGAGACAGATAGAGAAAGAGACAAAGAGAAAGCTTCGCCATAAATTATCGTCTATTAAGTCATATGTCAGTTTCTAAGCTTGTTTGTTAAAATAATCGTCACAAATCCTGAGCCTCTACTACATTTGTCAATACAATTTATCGTCCGTGTTAATTACGATTCCCAAATTCGTTTATGACGTATTCAAGAGGAATTTACAATTTTTAATTTATGCAAATCGTTTAATTATGGAATTGACAGTTAGTTCTAATAACCTATTCTATATTTAGCAAAAAATAATACTAAATATTCCAATTTATATGTTTCATCATAGGGCAGTTAGCGAACGTCCCATTTTTAACATTAGTTGGCAGCGGAGCGACCAGCATTTCCATGGAAACGGCAGCAAGGACAACTCCAAATTGCTCTAGATTTTTTTTAATGATAAACCCAGGCAGGAATAAGCAAAAACTTAATGTGTGTGGTTAGTTAATTTTAATATAAAAGAAATAAAATAAACGCAAGAAATTTCATAACATTAAAACCACCAAAATAAATTACAATAAAATAAAGCAAAAATGATATAAAATAGCCATAAAGTAATAGAAAGAAAATCAAGCAAAATAGATTTGAAATAAAATTAATGAAATAAAAATAGATTCTAATAAAATAAACAAATACATAATATTTGTAGTTAATTAAACTTAGATAAAATAAAATAAAGTAAATGCGTATATTTATATTAAACTGAAATAACAAAACATTAATCAAAACAGATTTCAATAAAACAAAAATAATATGAAAATATAAAACCAAATTAGCTAAATAAAATAAAGGTAAAGTAAAAAAATTAAACAAAATGGTAATGAGCAAATGTAAAGAAGATAAAACAAAATAGATTTTAAGTAAAATTAATAACTTAAATACAGGTTTTAATAAAATAAACAGAAACATAATACATGTCGTTAATCAAATTTAAAATAAAGTATTTATTTATTTATTTATTGACGGGCCAAGCCCATTATAAAAGATTTTGATAATCAACATATATAGCAAGTTCAAAATTAAAGACTAGGTTGACACAACAAAAACAATATAAAAAGTGAGATAAAAGCGAAAATATCCCTAAACAAATTCTACATAAAATATCACGGCACATTCTAAAAGTGGTACACTTATATACTGTCACTGGCCTTTCCAGTGACAGTTCTCGCATATGGTTCATATGGCCCAAAGAAATCAAGCTCACTCAGCTGATTGCACAATCTGAGAGTACGAGGAATAAAAGCTTGAATGGGTGGAATTGCTAGTGGAATGTTTGAGTTGTGCGAGTGTTGCGAGAGGGGACATGTAAACCAATTTGGGATGTTAAGTATGGACAGTTGATGGTTGAGTTTATGATTTTGTGAATAGTTTTTAGGTCTCTTTGCTTTCTTCTGCAGGAAAGGGATGACAGATTTAGAGCAGCAATTAGGTTTGCATAAAGAAATTCTTGGTTATTGAAGAATTTGTGGTTCAAGTATCTGAAGAATTTGCGCTGTACACTTTCAAATCGGCGAATATGACAGGTGTAGTTTGGATTCCATACTGAAGCAGCATATTCAAGATGAGTACGGACGTAGGAAAAATATAGTGTTTTGATGGGGCTAATATTCTTGAAATCCCTTGTACTGCGTTTCACAAACCCCAGCATTCGAAGCGCTATATTGATTGTAGAGTCGATATGATCAGCAAAATCTAGCCGAGGATTTAACAAGACCCGCAAATCCTTGATCTGCTCCACACAGTCCAAGGGAGAGCCACTGATATGGTAAATGTAGTTGTTAAAGGTTTTTGATTTATGGAATTTGATTACTTTACACTTTAACACATTCAGTTTCATGCCATTAGTCTGGCACCAATGAGTTAGCCTGTCAACATCATCCGGGAGGGCCAAGCAATCATTTTGGGTGGCTATTTTTAAAAACATCTTAAGATCATCTGCAAATAGAAGAAAAAGGCAGTGTCTGAAGGAAGATGCAATGTCGTTGATGAAAATGTTAAAAAGTAAAGGTCCCAGGTGTGAACCTTGAGACACGTCTGATGAAACTGAGATTTGAAAAGAAGTGAAGTTGTTTAACATTACCATCTGGACCCTATCTGCGAGGTAGCTCTCTATCCAGAGCAGTAGGAAGCCAGAAATGCCCAGGGTCTCTAATTTCCTGGTCAACACCGCATGAGTCGGTGTATATTGAGTGAACCTCTTCACTTCTCTCCAAAGCGCTTGTCAGTATGCCCATGTAGGTAAGATGATTAGTTTCTGTGGAAGAATTCATCTTAAAGCCAAACTGCTCAGGTATTATTTCTGCATCCAGTAAAGACGTAACAAACTGAGAATGTTCTCGAACGCTTTAGGAATTGCGTTAAGAATACAAATAAGACGATAACTGGCCACATTTGCTGAATCTCCCGATTCATGAATCGGTACTACGTAGCTGGTCTTCCAGAAGTCAGGAAAGATGCCCGATTGAAGTGAGCTGTTAATATAACATGCAGAGGTCTAGACAGTACAAAGCAGCATCTTTTTAAGAATAGAGAATCGACTTTATCAGGACCAGGTCCCTTATGTGGGTGTACGTTTTTTAATTAGGTATAAATATCTGAGATTATTTAAATTGTGAGGACTGAGAGATGGCTGGTGAGGAGGGTCAAAATATTAGTTAGTGTACACTGAGCCAAAGTATTTAGCAAAATGCTCAGCAGCTTGGGTTCCCATAGTGGCTGATTTCTCATTCAAGTATGTAGGACCAGAATTCTTTAGGGCTATGTTGCAGGGCTATTTCGGTATTTTGTATATAGTTTTGCCAAGCTTATTCTAGAGAGATTGTTACACTGGGAACGTAAATTGGAGAAGCTTTGATAATCAAGAGGAAGCCTGCTTTGCTTGTATTGTTGATGGGCGATTTTTTTCTGTATGGTATGTGCTTTTAGGTCTTGTGAGAACCATTTGAATGATTTGTGGCATACCCCTCAAGAATCTCAACTGCCCTGTTCACGACGCTTTTTCAGGTCGTCCAACGCAGCCTTTTCAAGGTCTGTTTGCTTAGCTGTAAGGTCAGACTTAATGTAAATATGCTTTCCTTTAAGTGTGTGACGATTGCGTAGTACAGTTTGGACTTCATATGCTGAACCCAACACTATCTTTATTGGCCAAGCATTTTTGGAGTTGGGTTTACCATAGCGAGATACCCGACAGATGGTAGGTTGGGTGCATGTTATCGTTTGCAAGAGAGAGCATACCTGTATGTTATTATCCTCAGATTCTAGTATGTTAAAGAGAAGTATGTTCTTTGCCCTGTTCTGACGTTCTTGTAGCGCTGCCATGCTTGAGGTGACGGATGAAGAGTTGTTTGGCACTTGCTGTGGGATTCCAGATGACTAATTCTGTCTTCGAGTGAGGTGGTAACAGCAGTCACAGACTCTTTTACCAGTACTGGTAGATTGCTTTGCAGGTCTTTCAGAGACTTCTCGAGTTCGCTTACGCGATCCATCATGCCCAATATCCGTTTAACATTGTTAAGGCACTCCTTGCAATAAAATGGAAAGGTTCGTTTCGAGAGAACTATGACCCTTATTTCTGTGGGTCCAGTGATGTTGCCACATGTTGGGCAAACTACTCTCTTGCAATGGTCGCAAGGGTACACAAAAACATCGTTGCTCTTTGTTTTGGGCTGTAGTGTTGCAGGTACTGCAAGTCCCGGACATCGCAAAAGGTAATCTGCGGATATTCGTGCAATGTTTGTACTCTTTGGTGATTGTCTTTTATGTGAACAGCTCTTCCATGATAAGCCCATAACAATATTTATTTCGATTTTTGAGGAAAAAACCAGAAAATGTTGAACTTATTACATATAAACAATAACATAACAAAAGGTAAAATAAAATAAAAGCAAAAAGTTACAAAACATGATATTAAACTGAAATAAGGAAAATAAATCAAAATAGATTTCGCTGAAATAAAAATAGTATAATAATATAAAACCAAAGCATAATAGAGCTTAATAAAATGAAAATAAATCAAAAAGTTACATAAAATGATAGTTAAGTGATGTAAAGAAAATAAAACAAAATAAAATTTAAATAAAATAAAGATAAATTAATGAAATAAAAATAGACTGCAATAAAATAGGCCAAAGCGAAAAAAAAAAAAAGTTACATAACATGATAACATAACATAAATTTCAATAGAATAAAAATACTGTAATAATATAGAGCCAAAGTATAATATAGCCAAATAAAATGAAAATAAAGCAAAAATTTACTTCCAATCAGATGAAGGAATGTAAAGAAGATAAAACAAAATAGATTTCTAATAAAATAGAGATAACTTAGTTAGTGTAATAATAATAGATTATAATAAAATAAACAAAAGCATTATATATGTAGTTATTTAAATTTAAAATATGGTGAAATAAATTAAAAGCATAAAGTTACATAACATGATTCTATAAAATAAAAATGGCATAATAATATAAAATCAAAGTATAATATAGCGAAATAAAATGATATTGAAGGAAAAAAATTACATAAAATGGCAATGAAGTAATGTAAAGAAGATAAAACAAAATAAATATCAAATAAAATAAAAATAAATTAATGGATTAAAAATAGATTATATTAAAATAAGCAAAATTATGATATATACATTTATTTAAATTTACATCAACTGCTATTAAAATGAACTGCACGTCCATAAATGATGATACTGCAGATTCATCAAACACAATAGAGGTGTAACCCTATTCGACCTGAAATCCGGACCCATTATTATATGACCACTGGCGAAAGCTTGACTTATCGATGCAAAAAAATCCACCCTCCGGAATGTATCGGTGCTGTCCGCTTGATTCGATCGCTGATTTAGAATCCGAAGAAAAAGGAAGAGAGCGTTCTCTTCGCAATTGTCGATTACGAGTGGGCTGTAACCGCGATTACCACACTTGGCAGATCGTTCTTCATACTTTTCCTAGAAATTCTTGTTCTCTTTTGATTGGCGCACGTATACACTTAGTCGCAAAAATGATTGGTTACGTGACGACGTAAAGAAATCGATTTAGCATCATCTAAAAATTTAAAAAATTATTTAAAAAAGTAACATTTTTATGACTGACTGGCAAAATTGAGGGTTTTGGGCTGAAAAGAATCGAAATTTTCGTTAAAGTAGCAATCCTATTCCCGATAACTGAATCGATCTCCATCAACCAAGTGGTTGGCATACGCGGTTGCCTGATCTAAACCTATCTAGATTTATTGCTCCAGCTAGAGCGATAATATAATTGCATTGTGAAAGTATAATCAAAGGCTTAGAGAGATGCGTACCAGCTGAAGGTGTTCACGTTCATGTACATAAAATAAGCTTTTTGCCAATGCATATTTAAACAACTAATTAAGGAAACAATAAAAATCGACATCGAATTGTTGACGTTGTCCTATAAACGGCTGCATAATCGGAAATTTATTGTCTAGGTGTGCTAATAGCACACTGGGCTTAAATTTAAATATATTTACACCTCTCGGTGTGTCGTCGAAATCGAAACGATAATAAAATAATGACTTAAGTAACGGGTGGGCACAGGGTTCTTAACCTTTCTCTAAAAATAAACACCGCAACGTACGCACGCATTCGATGGCGCAATACGTAATTGCGAAAATCGAAAAAGTTTTGATTTAGTCGGTTTGGTATTACAATACTTTTATGCATTTATTTTATGGCCTTTAAATTTCACAACATTTTCCCAATAATATTCTGAAAGATCGATAGGAAGAAATTTTTCCTTATGTGTCCACCTTTAGGGCGGACCCTGTATGTAATTCTACCGAATTGGCAAGGATAGGACGAGCCTGGGCCTCGACTTGGCTGAATTATTTTCAATTTATCGTCCAAGTTCGTTTATGACTTATTCAAGAGCAAGTTACAATTTGTAATATAAACAAATCGCTTATTTTGTAATTGACATTTAGTTCTAATAACCTATTCTTTATTTAGCAAAAAATAATAATAAAGATTCCTATTTATATGTTACATCGTAGTGCAGTTGGCGAGCGCCCTATTTTTAACATTAGATGGGAGCGGAGCGACCGTCGTTTCCATGGAAACGGCAGCAAGGGCCACTCCAAACTGCTCGAGTTTTTTGATGTGTAAAGGCGATATGAGGGTAAATCTCGGCAAATGGAATGGAAATGTGCAAGCGGATGGGGACGGAAATGTGCAAAGGCTGTGACATCATAACCATGCGTAGTGATTTTACGAGGGCTGCTCAGATATTTGAACATGTCGATATAGAATATGTTTACACATCAGTGGCTCTAGTACCAGCAGACTTTTTTAATGATAAACCCAGGAAGGATTAAATATTAAATCACACATTTTGGCGCTGAATTAGTTGTTGTTTGGTAGTACCCTCCGACGACACTCGTATTTCAACAGGCGAACTTAGCGAAAGAACAAAGAGCAATATTTACACTCGATTGGTCAAATACACAGGTGCCGGATTAATGTGGGTAGACGAGCGAGATAATGCATTCATAATAGATACAAGAACATGATGTAATGATTGTGATGTGTATTTAGAAACGTGTAAGTAGGAGAGTGAGTTTGTGCAACAACGCATAGTTAGTTGAGGTAGAAAGGTGTTTGGCCTTTGTATGTCACGCCATGGGGGCCTCGATGCTTGGATAAGTTATAGTAAATAAATATAAATAAATGTTGCCTATGCCGATGCAATATCAGTTTGGTCTAGTTTAAATAAACTACTGGATGATTTATATAAATTTCCTCAAAGATCAACAGATAGAACACCCGCCGGTGATTTATCGTAAAGATTTTTAACTTTGGCATTTAAGTGATTATTCTCGACCTTGACCGTCTTCAAACCGGATTTGCAAAAAGTCGATTAATTCTAATGTTTATAAACGATTTTAATTTGACTTTATAATCTTTTAATATTTTCTTTCGCCGTTTTAAATGATTGGACTGCTCTTCAAGTGGGCGTATAATAATATTGTAGCTGCTAGCACTCCGAAGAGCAACATATCAATTTGAATAAGATATTAAATAATTTTTTATCCACTAAATTATATTATTGTTTAATTACCAAAAGACTTGGAATCTTGTGAGTATCGAACCCGGAATTTCGAGATTGTAACCATAAGTTCATCGAAAACATTAAAATTAAACATTTAACTACAGTACTTGTAGTTACTAATTGAATGTAAAAAGCATATATAGAATCAGTAAAGTCTCGACCTTTCATCATCCAGTCATTATTAATCGGCAATGCTCGGGTTTTTTTTACGCTATCCTATTGGCCGGGGATTCTAGAAATCCTGGGTTCGATTTCACCAACGTGTAAGGCTTTTGGTCATTAAATATTCCATCAGATGTTAGACTAGATGCGACGTCCTGAAAATGTTTTTCCACACACAAGTGAAAACTTCAACAATGTGGTATTAGCAAATAAATAAATATGTTTTTGTTCAACTTTTGGCTTACTGGGTGCGCACAAAAAATCGTAAGTGTACAATTTTTTGGAAGCACTCTATATTTATATTCAAAATAGAGACATCGACATATTTAGCCTTAAGTTATTTCGCTGATTCAAAGTTATGGCGAATCGAACGTTTGAGAAAATGATAATTGAAAAATGATGATTGCGCTAATTAGGCTATAAACTCTATACTTTCGGCTACACAATGCTGAAGACCGCACCTAAATATCTCAATTCTTATAGAAGATATTTAAATTCGAAAGTTCTCTAAAAATTAATTTGTTAATGCGCTTTGAAAGCGTAATAATTAACTTCAGAATACTAGGGGCTGTTGACTAACGTCCGCTCCTCCAATCTAAGCAGTTACCGCGGCAACCCCAAAACATTCCTTAGCGATGTCCAAAGCGAAGGGACGGCTTTAGTAAATTAGTGTAAAGGAAAGTCAGCTACAAAATGATTGAACAGCTGCGGCGATAGTACCGTTCCCTGTGGCACACTTGATCTGATGTGCCTCTTAGATGACGTGCTCCCGTGGATTAGCACTGAGAAGGTGCGTTCGGCAAGGTATGATCCAATTAAGGAAGCTATAGGTAAAGGAAATTTGTATTTAGCAAAGAGCTTATATAGCAAACCATGCGATGATTTATCTTGATATCTCGTTGAAACCATTATTTATCTTCTGCGCGATGGTTGCCCCGTGCCCGCGACTAAAACCAAATTGTTCTGGCAGCAAAATTTGCAGATTTTCCACTACATCATTGACTGTAGGCAGGAGAAGTTCCTCAGTTACTTTTCCAAAGGTGTTTAGGAGCGAAATCGGGCGGTATGAGGAAGCGAGCTTCGGGTCTTTATTTGCTTTAGGAAACAATACTATCATCGCGTTCTTCCAGGAAGACGGAAAGTGTTGCAGGCAGACGTATAATTGCATTTACGAAGTGCATGAAATGAATGACGGCTTTATTCGGCATGTTTTTCATACGAAATGGTGTCAGGTCCAGGAGCTTTGTTTCCGGACAGGCGACGGAGAACTTTTCGTATCTCGCCTGGCTTGCTTAAGAGCGTCTGCAGCACTGCGGTTGGAATCGCATATGTTCTGCTATGTTAGTCAGCTCATGAAACGAGGAAGAATCTGTAGGCGCCCTCCAAATAGTCCGTGAAGGCCTCCGCTTTCCCACTATCGTCAATAATGACATTTCCATTGTGATTTATTTCGTGAAATTCTACGGTGCCTCCGCGAACTTGCCTGACGAGTTTCCACAGAGAGCCGACTTCTTTATTAATACTATTAATGTAATCTGTCCACCTTGTCCCTATGCTCACGGATTCGTATTTTGATTGTACCAGTCAGAGCAGTGACTCGGGTACGATCATTTATCGCCCTATTTCTCTGCCACCTGCGCCGAATACGGTTGCGGAAGGAGATCAGGTTGAGGATATCATACGGCATGCTGAAGCTTATGCTTCTACTCATTGGTGCCTCCCACCTTTCGTCATCGGCCTATCGTCCCCTCACTAACTCGCAAAACCATTATCAAGGGAACCCCCAACCAACTCCGCTTCACTAATTTAAAAATTAAATGAGTAGAAGCATTTTTCCATGATGAACTCTGTCACTTTGGACTTGAACCTCCTTATATCGGCTATTTCTTTAATATGATTAGGTAGCATATTATATGCTTTTATTCCGCTGTAGTAGGGTCCTTTTTCAAAAAAAGTTGAATTATGTAATGGGATGCGAAGGTCACCCCTACCTCTGGTTGTTATTGACATTTCCAAGGTGTAATTATCCGAGTTAGTTTGAAAAAAGTGCGGATACTTTCTTACAAAAATAACCAAAGACTGAAAGTAAAGAGATGGAACTGTAGGTACTCCAAGCTCAGAGTAAAATGGTTTACAAGATGTTCCCGGGTGTGACCTGTAAATTGCTCTTATGATCTTTTTCTGTGCCTTGAAAGCATTAATAGCACTTCCAGAAGCACCCCGAAACAGAATACCATAGCTAATAATTGATTGAACACAGGCAAAATAAAAAGTTCTTATGGTATCTCTAGACAGTATCTCCCGAAGCCTGCGGAAAAGAAAACAGTATCGGCTCAACTTAAGAGTCAAATTATCAATGTGACAATTCCAGTTCAATGTTGGATCGATATGGACACCCAAAAATTTGATGTTATCGCTTACTGGTATCGATTTGATATTCAATCTCACTAAGGAAGGATTTGGTGTTCTATGATAGATTAGGTCTACCAGCTCTATTAGCCTGCGTAGCAATCGACCGCTAGTGTTAGAGGTTCCGCCCCATTCGGCATGGGTTGCGTTTAGATCTCTCAACACTATGGTCTTCTTGCCAGCAGGTCGAGAATATCATTCTCCGAAAGGCGGAGACGCGGAGGGTTGTATGCGCCGCATATCCGCAAACCACTGTCCATTTCAATGACGGTGCGGAGATTTTTCTTCTTCTTCTGCTTGATCATATCAAAGGCCTTCTCAATGTCAATAAAACACATGAAGACTGGGTGTTGCATGTCTCTGCATCTTTGAAATAAGACCTGAAGGCTAAACAGTGCTTCTCTGGTTCCAAGGTTATTGCGAAATCCAAATTGTGCTTCTCTTAACTACTGTGCAGTATTCGCAGTAACACGTGGTTCATCAGCCTGATAGTGCGCTGGTCACTGCACTTCTTTGCGTTCATATTTTTTGGTATCATTACAAATGTTGATAAAAGCCAGTATGTTGGTATTCCTGATTCGTATATTTTGTTGAAAAGGCTTAGGAGATAATGTTTACCATTGTTTTCGAGTATATGATTATTTCATTGGGTATATCGTCTGGTCCGGTTGCCTTCCTATTTTTAGACAGTTTTATAGCTCGTTCAAGCTCATTTAATGTTATTTTTGGTCCAGACGTCATATTTTCCAATACTATTTCTGTTCTTTCGTCTTCAAACAGCTCTCTAATGTATTCTCGCCATCTTTCTAGTTTATCATGTTCGTTGATGATAATATTACCTTTTCACTCGTTTATATCTAAGTGGTCTGCAGAATAGGCAGGCCACGCCCCCTCCTCGTCGATCGTTCCTATCAAAACGCTCAATGTTAAAATCCTTGAATCTAATCTTGAATTCGATGTCTAAATTCGTTTCAAGAATAAAGGCTATATTAATATCGGAACCGTAAATGTAATTTCTAAATTCTCCGAGATTCGAGCGTAAGCCGTTGCAATTCCAACTAAAAATGTTAATTGGCTTTGCCGGACTTATTAAGATCCTCGGCGAAAAAGTGCAATGAGGCTTTAAAAATTGCTGGTTTGTTTCCTTGACATGCGTCTAAAAGATTAAGGCAGTCTTCGAGGGCTAACATTAGTTCACTGATATTTACAAGACTATGGATTTTGTTAGTAATTTGTTATAATTTATTGAAATCGTTTGCAATATTCGCAGAATTCATTGATTGATTAAGGCTGTTAGAAATACTATTGCCACAACTGACTTGTTGCCTTGCTCCTCTCATCTGGGGAAACTCCTGCTCATACTGCCTTTGGGCTGCCTCACGTTGAGGTCCCGTACCTTCTCTGTTCTGCCAGGCTGGCCGTGGAGGCGCTGGCTTATAAACTCTTCTTATTTATACTTATAAATTCTTCTTAGATTCGGTAATCTGATGATTACCGCCGCATTTAAAGCACGCATAATTCTTTCCGCAGTAAGTCATGGTATGTTCCCGATAAAACAAGCAGTAAAGCAGTTTAAGTTTTAATCTCGCAGCGCTTTTCTGAATTCCTGCAACGCCAGTCAGCTCCCACTCTGGCGAGCACATAAATAGGAAGGAATCCAAAATCCCCCACAAAATTGGCAGAAACTGCTGCTTATCCCTTGACAAATGGCCAGATTTACCGATCATGGCCCATTTTTTCAACTTCTTGCCACAAAAAATATACGCATCGATCAACACATCGACTTAATCACCAAAAATTTCAAAATTTTCCGATGCTTTAAACCGTTTTCAAAGTGATTTCACACAATCAAATGTAAAAACCAAATGCTTAAATTGCAAATCATTCAATTTACGCACCAACCGCTAGCTTTAATAATCTATTCTATATTTAGCAAAAAATAATAATAAATAATACTAATACTAAGGGAAGTTCGTGAACACCCTATTTTTAACATTAGACAGGATCGGAGCGGCCATGGAGCGACCGTCATTTCCATGGAAACGACAGGAAGGACAACTCCAAATTGCTCTAGTTTTTTTTAAATCGCAAACTCAGACAGGATTAAATCACATGTTTCGGCCCTAAATCAGTTGTTGCTTGGCAGTATCCTCCGGCACTAAATAAAATAAAAAACGTTACTTTTATTTTATAACATTATATAAAATAGAAAAGGGAAATGAACCGCTGGTACAATACCCGTCCGACCAAAGTCGTTCTTGGGTAAAAGGTGCCGCCGAGCAGTCTAGTCAGGTTTAAGTCGGTTCCGCCAAGTCAAGGTACTTCAGATTACGACGGGCCAACACAGCGCTAATGCGATTAGAATCGATACGACCGACATACGCCTTGGTCGGGCATCGAGTACCACACACTACAACGGGTACCCAATTAGAAAAATACTTTAAATTATAGATTTATTGTTGAAGAACATTTTATGATTCTATGAACTACCCTAATGAATGTAATAGGAAGGGCCTCACTAAGGAAATAAAGTAATGGCGTAGAGTAAGAATTGTAATTTGTTATACTGTATCATTAATATGTCACAACTTTCTTTCGTCATTAATTTCAACGAAATTTAATTGACAATAATAATAATTAGCACTCATTTCCTAACGTATCGGTGTATTATGTGTGTCATAGAAGGCAATAGACAGGACCGCATTGAGACCATAAATTATAGGAAGAACTATTTTTAGTTGATTTTACGATGACATAGTAATGATGCTCATTATTATATTAATGCTATTAAGATTAGATACGAACGGTCACACATTCCGCGGAGCTTTCTTTCGTCATTAATTTCAACGGTCCATCTCGATACTAGATTTTATTGACAGATAAATTAACAATAATAATAATTAACACTCGTTTCATAACGCATCGGTGTGTTATGTGTGTCTTAGAAAGCAACAGACAGGGCCGCAATAAGGAACTAAAAAATATTTTTCACGATATTTACTCGATTTTTTTGAGAAAATTATACCAACATACAGGGAGGATAAGAGCTATTAGCAAAGAGCATTTCTTTCATATAACCATTTGGGTAGAGAAGAAGAAAATAGATATACAATTTTTTATATATGCAAAGGCCTATGACCATTCGATGTCAGGTGGGTAACTCGTAAAGGCCAAGTTAGTTGAAAAAAATTGCAAAAATTAAATAAAGAAACCGTACAATGGCATTTAGGAAATAGTCTCGCTTGTTATCGGGCACTAACTTTTCCCAATAATATTCTGAAAGATCGATAGGAAGAAATTTTTCTTTATATTTTTTCCAGTCCACTTGCAAAGGCGTTGCCTATAATACCCTAATGGGTACTGCAATTAGGAAAGATACCGATGGACTCTTTTCTTTAAAATGTTTAGACTATAGCCAAGAGGGAACAATTCGGTTGGTAAGGAGTTCAGATGCTCGTCACACGCCAGAAGAAAGAATTTTGGTAGAGGCTGGTTCTGGATGTGCTCTGTTGAAGAGCATATGGATGAGAGCTTCTAGCTCGTCGTGTGGAACCAACAAAGCTGGCACTGGTCTAACACCTGCCGTGATAATATCGGTAAAAAATGGAGATATTACCCACCATCCTCCTATGTTCCAAGGTGTCAGTGTTTCGTCGTTAATAAGTCTAACAGCTCGGTTCTGGATGGAGTCTAAGAGCGCCAGAGTATGTTTGGGAGCAGAACTCCAAATGTAAGTGCAATACTCCAGAATAGGTCTAATTTGCGCTTTATAGAGTGTAAGCAGCTGATGAGAGCTGAAGACTTTTTTGGCATGGAAAAGTACACCCAGTTTTTGACAGACACACTTGCCGAGACCTCGGACATGCTCATCTCATGATAAGTTAGTGCTTGCAGTTATTCCAAGAAGCGAAAGATTGGAGGATGGAGAAAGATTTCCCCCTCCATGATGATGTCAAGGTAGTTCCCTTAGTTTTTCTTAGTGTCTTTTTGGCATTGAAGGTTACAAGATTGTTGGATTTCTGGCATTCTTGTGACGATGCTAGGCAACATTGGTGGCGTCTTTCCTTATGCATCAAGGGTGCACAAGTCTGCATTTTCCTTTGCAGTCATTGCAACGGAATTGTCTTCGCGTAATCACCATCATCATCATCATCATTCTCCAGCCATTTGCGTCCGCTATCGGACATAGTTTCTTCCAAATTTCTCGGTCCTGTGCCGTTACAGTTGGTGTTGATCTTTTTTAAATCATCCGTCCATCTGGTGGGTGGTCTTCCGGGATTTCGTTTGTCTGACCATGGCCTCCATTCCAGAAGTTTTTTCGTTCATCTCTGATCTGTTTGTCGTGCTACATGACCGGCCCACCTCCATTTCGACTTTGAGATATTTTCAATTATGTCTTCTACCTTTGTTCTTCTACGAATCTCCTCATTTCTTACTCTGTCTCTGAGTGATATCCCCAGCATAGATCTTTCCATCTTTCTTTGTGTGACACTCAATTTCCTTGCTGAAGCCTTAGTGAGCGTTAGGGGTTCGTCCCCATATGTGAGGACCGGTAAAATACACGTGTTAAAAGTCTTCTTTTGTAGACTTATAAGAATTTTGTCCTTAAATATGTGTCTCAATTTGCCGTATGCTGCCCATCCAAGGTTTATGCACCTTAAAATTTCACTGTTGATTTTAAATTCGTGTCCCAGATAGGTATACTTTTCTACATATTCTACTTGCGCTCCCTCTATGCATATATTTCCTGTTGGTACTAGGTTTGTCATTGCCTTAGTTTTGGCATAGTTTATGTTCAAACCAACCGCTCCCCTTTCGTTTTGGAGTTGTTGTAGCATGTCTCGTGCTTCACTTAGATCATCCGCAATCAACACTATATTATCCGCGAATCGAAGATTATTTAGTTGTTCTCCATCTATTGTAATACTCTTGTTGTCCCAATTCAGTCTTTTAAAACCGTATTATAAAACCGCTGTGAATAGTTTTGGTGTTAAGGTGTCTCCTTGTCGTACCCCTCGTTTTATATCTATTTTCTGCGTGGTTTTTATGCAGTCTTACAGTCGTTGTTGCATGTTTATATATATCATATACAACTTGGGTGTACCTGTGATTTATTCTGCATTCTTTGAGAGCCTGGAGGATAGCATACATTTCCACTGTGTCGAACGCCTTTTGGAAGTCTACGAAAACTAGAACTTATGGTCTATTATATTCTATTGTCTTCTCTATTAACGTTTTCAGGCTTTGAAGGTGGTCATTCGTCCCAAATCCTATCCGGAACCCTGCCTGCTCTCTTGGCTGGTATAGGTCGAATTTCGATTCCAGTCTGGTTGTTATTACGCGGGTATATATTTTGTAAATATGGTTCAGTAGGCTCATGGGTCTATAGTTGTCTATCTCCTTTTTTGTGTAATAGGATGGTAGTGGCATTGTTTCACTTTGAGGGTATCTCTTGATTTTGTAGACATAAATTAAACAGAGTCTGCATTTTCTCTATTCAATCAATCAATCAATCAACATTTATTTGGTAATTACATGGTTATATGTACACCTAATCTACTATATACACGGCTTAACCTAACCTAAGTATATACAAACTAGCGGGCTACGAACGCCAGAACAGGGCGTCTCTGAGGCCCCCCAGCATGCGCTACTCGATCAAAATGGGCTGATATTATGCCCAGCCGTGTTTCCCTAAGTAGGTAGGCGCTATCCCGCTACACAACTGATCTTTCTTAGGTTTTCCCTTTCAAGAGTATTGCATTTAGAATTACTCACGGATGGCAATAGAACTGGTAACTTGCTTTCCAGGAAGGGATGGTGAGGGTAAGTAACATGGGGAAAACAGTAGGAAAAACCCCATTCCACGATTCTTTGGTTTTATCACACACGCATTCATACCGCTTTCATACCACGCAGACAGACGCACACAGTGTAAAAAGGGGAGACTGATAGTCTCAGTGTGGGTTGAAAAGGCAGTGGCATCAAGATACGCTTGGCTTGCTAGGCCCTGCTTCGTCTGCCGGAGCAAGGGAGGCAAGAGGCGACTCGAGCGCAGCATTAGTGCTGTTCTCGATTTTACTGATCGCTGGCTAATTATACTCCGTCGAGGTCCCTTAGCAAGCCCCGCCCGCCGCGCTTGTAAGCAGCGCGGTGGGGAGGGCTCGCCGCGAGATATACTCGGCGGAGTACGACGCAGACTTCTGTGCTCCTGATATCGCTAATTTCTTAGCGACATCTGGGATGACAGAAGGGTGGATAGGGATGGGTTTGAAGGGATGATGGATGACGGGAAAGTCTATTATTCACGGTGGCCGGGGCTCTAAGTAAAACATTGTTGTTTTTCGGTGCAAGGGCCCGTGTTTGGGCGTGATTACCGAGTCTCGTCTCAAACCGGCAATTTGAGCAGTCCTCGGCGAGCCGCGTATACTAAAGTTGTAGAACTTGCATGCCAGTTTGTCTATAAACTCATTGATGAACTCTATGCCGGCCCAGTCATGCAAGTCCCGTATTCTAGTATAGCGGCTCGCCGAGAAAACCGCCCTCAAGTGTCTGTTCTGTAATATCTGTAGTTTTTTGACGTGAGTGTCGGCCACAGAGCACCAAACCGGTGCCCCATACAACAAAAATGGTCTAATAATAGACTTATACAGGATGAGCTTATTTCTGGGACTAAGACAGGAACCATTTCGAATTAGAGGCTTTAACTTCTCGAGAACTACCTGATTTTTGCCCCGGATATGGGTAATATGTTTACTGAAGTTGAGCTTCGAATCAAAAATGATTCCTAGGTATTTAATTGAGGATTTAGGGTGGATGGGGATGTTATTAATCACGATGGGCGCTGATTCGGTATTCCTGTATTTCCTGGTAAATACAGCTAACTCTGTTTTTGCAGCGTTTAGCCGTATTTTCCAGTTATCATAGAATTCAGTTATTTGCGCCATGTGGGCGCTAAGATTGTTTGTCGCCTCCTGCGCAGTAGCGGAGTGGGAATAGATAGCGGTGTCGTCAGCGTAAAACGCTAAGGAAGTATCAGGATGGGAAGGAAGATCTGCTATGTAATAACTAAATAGCTGTGGTGATAGTACCGTTCCCTGCGGGACGCCCGCCCTTATCGTTCTCAAGATTGAGAGAGATTTGCCAACGCGCACTGAGAAGGCGCGCCCGGCCAGGTACGACGCGACGAATGCTGCAATATGCATAGGAAAACTATACTTAATGAAAAGTTTATGCAGCAATCCGTCATGCCACACCCGGTCGAACGCTCTCTCTATGTCCAGGAGTAACAGAGAGGTGCAATGCCCTATATTGAACCCCTCATATATATCGTGCGCTATTTTCGCAGCGAGCATGCATGTACCATGCCCGCTACGAAAGCCAAATTGCTCCTGTGGCAAAATATGGAGGTCCAGAGCAACCCTGTTAATCCTGGGCAACAAGAGCTTCTCAGTGAGCTTGCTCAAAGTGTTCAGTAGTGAAATCGGCCTGTAGGAGCTGACTAGTCTAGGATCTTTCCCAGGCTTAGGGAACAGTACTACGTGCGCGATCTTTCATGAGCTAGGAAAATGTTGCAGGCGAAGCACGGCGTTAACTATGTGCATGAAGTGTATAAGGACTTTATTAGGGATGTTTTTAAGGAGTATGTAGGGGATCGTATCAGGTCCCGGAGCCTTATTGTTTGGCAGATGGCGGAGAGCGCTTCGTATCTCCGATGGATTAACCAGCAGTTTATCCATCACAGAGGGTGGAATCGGATATTGTTTTATGAACGGCCTTATTTGTTCAGTAATATGGGCGTGCAATGGCACGGTGTCCGGTATTTCCCCGTGTACGCCCTCAAGGAAGTCAGCGAAGGCCTCGGCTTTCCCACGGTTGCTTAGGAAGTCCTCGCCATTATGAGAAATGGCGGGCATTTCGGCCAAGCCTCCCCCGACCTGCCTCGCGAGTTTCCACAGGGAGCCATTCTCCGTGCCGAGCCCATTTACGAACTTCATCCAAGTTGCCTCTCTGTGATTTCGGATATTTTGCTTGATTTGTTCCGTCAGAGCGTTGACCCTAATCTTATCGATTGCAGCGCGATTTCTCTGCCATCTGCGCCGAATTCGGTTCCGGAAACTAATGAGGCTAAGGATCTCATCAGGAAGAGTTTCCACAAATGGCCTCCTCCTGACTACCGGACATAGGGCGTCCCTGACGCGCTGGATGTTGTGAGTTAATGTGTCAACTTCCGACTCTAGCTCCCGGACGGTCTCGATTATCCTCGTAATAACAGTTGCCTCGTTCAACCTCTCTCGAAACACCCTCCAATTAAGATTTTTGTATGAAACATACGTTTCATCGGTTTCTGGCCGCCTGATATTAGTCAGGCACATCTTAATTGGAAGGTGATCCGAATTTAGGTCGCTAATAACAGTAGGCGGTGTTGGCCTTGCTATTCCTCGGGTAATCGCCACGTCCAGGAACGAAGCCGTAGTGTTTCCACGGTAGAAGGTTGGATATGTTGTTCGGTGATATTGGATTTCCAGGTTGTCTTCTAGAAGGTTTCTTAAAACAGTGCCCTTGTGTGTACTACTTACATCGCCGAACGCGACGTGCTTGGCGTTAAAATCGCCGATAAGCAGTGATTTTTTACCCGGTTCTAAAAACTCGGTGAAGTCGTCTTGTGACAAGCGTAGGTTCGGCGGAGCGTAGCCCCCACTAATGCACAGGCCGCCGTCCAGCACAATATGTTCTATGCGCGATCTGAGACGTGTTTTTCTTTTATATTTTAGCGACCTGTGCACTAGGCAGGCCACTCCTCCTCCGCGATCCGGCCTATTGCATCTTTCGACGCAATAGTTTCGAATCTTCACCTTAAAATCCGGTGTTAGCATCGTTTCAAGTAGAAAAACAACCTGAAAGTTGGAATTATACACAAAATGTTTAAATTCGCCAAGTTTCTTCCTAATGCCGTTGCAATTCCAGGATAAAACATTAATAACATACATTGAAAGCAAGTTATCATTATATGTTGTACTTATGTATTTCTACGGAGAAAAAGTGGATTGTTCCCTGCATTATACGGACCTTGTCATTATTGCATGCTTTTAGCATTGTACAAAATTCGTCCAATGCAAAGAACAGTTCCGATATGTTTACCATTGAGTTGATTTCTGTTACAATACTATTTAAATTAGAAAATTGATCAGCTATGCTATGTGGGGTAGCACCTACCGTATTAGATCGCTGCTGAGGATTTCTGTCCGTATGCGTTTGCTGGGGGGTGGCTCTTAAGACATTAGGAAAGTCCTTATCATAATTTTCGCTATTTGGGGGGGGACGCTGGTTAGAAGGGCGGCTACTCTGTTGTTGCTGTTGGGGTGGCGGTCTTCCATTTGTACCCCGGCCTTGGTTCCGACGACCTTGCCCCTGCCAGGCCGGCGTGGTGGGCAAGGGTGCTGGTACAAGTTTGCACTGCTGTTTTGGGGCGGATGCGGCTTGAAGCTGATTAACTTTAAAGGTATACACCGGGCAATCGAGGCTAATTGACCGGTGTGGGCCTCCGCAGTTAGCGCATTTGATTTCGTCAACCGTGCATGCAGTTATTTCATGCCCTTGAGCGCATTTGGAGCATTTGAAATCTTTCTTGCAGAATGACATTGAATGTCCGTGTCCCTGACACCGGCGACATTGCATTATTGGCCTTGTGCTGTGCCGGTTTTCCCACGTCACTCTTATGTTCATCAGAGTTTTAATGTCCTGCTGAACTTTTTTAAGGGTGACCGTGGCGTCAAGGACAACGAGATAAAGGGGTACTTGCGTTTTCTTCATCTCGAAGATATTCTTTGCCGCATAGTCATGTTCTTCCAATAATTGTCTCTTAATTTCGGCGAGGGGGATGTCGCCATCCAACCCTCTCAAGACGTAGGCCCTTGTCTTTTGGTGTTGCTCGGCATACGAATGGTACTTTAGTTGTTCGTTGTCACAATTGCGTTTAAAAACTGTCCAGTCTTTTTCGTTCTCTATGTACACGATTGTACTATTTTTAGCGTACTTAATTGAAAATTTTGTAATGTGCATTCGTTGCATGTCCTCTCGCAATTTTTGATGGTTTTGAATTTTACCTTGTAGCACAATTGGGGGAGGGGGTCCTGTTTTAGTTTTTATGGTAACTTGACTTTTCTTTTTTAGCCGTGCACTGGTTCGGGTAGGATGCTTTTTAGTTGAATCGCTAATTGCAGATGTCGAAATAGCGCTGCTGTCATCCTCGAGGTCCGACAATACTTCATACCTATTACTTATCGGCACCTTCGAGGCGCCGCCGGAATCTAAATTAACCACCTTTATGTTTTGTTTTAACCCTATAATTTTATATGGGGTTTTGAAAGTCTCACGCTCATAGTCCGATACCAGGGTCGCAGAAGCATCATGCTGTTTATTACTTCCCTGGCCGGTCGAATCCGTTGATATGCTGCATGCGGTTTTTGCGGGACTTTTTGTTGCGTTGGAGTGTAGTGCAGGCGTCGATGTTTCCATATCGGACGATTCATCGGCGATTTTTTGCTTTTTGTTTTTGGCTCCGACGCGACCGGTGTCTATTTTAGATTTAACCTCTTTCCTCTTCGTTGAGTAGGATTTCAGTTGATGGGCTGCTTTTAGATGATCGATGGCTTTGTTTAATTCGTGTATAACTACATCGGTAATTTTCCCGGTGATAGATTGCAGGTTAAGATGGTGTTTTTACACTCCTCACATTTGTCTACATTAAGGCTTAATTTACTATATATACACTGACATTTTTTGATGACATTTTCGCTTGGTGGGTAGATGCGGGTGTCTTCTGACTGCAGGGATGAACAGTCATCATCCTGGTCCATTATGGTCCCTCAGGTAGTCGGGGCTCCGTCCCCGAATTGCCGTTTTTGGCACAGATGTGCTTCTTTCAAGAGGTTATTCTTGAAAGAGCGGAAATAATACGTGCTTACGCAGCACGGATCGCAAGGTACGGTTTAAAACTCGCTTGATATTTATTAGCACAGATTCGGTTTCCTAAACGCACAGGAACCAAGTTAATAAATTCCGCACAACGCGTGTTGTCTCGACCGAAGACGAAACGGAACTCTTTTCTCTATTAGTACCGGTCCTCCCATCCTTATTGCTTCAGGTACAACTCCATCTTCGCTTGGGGCTTTGTTGTTTTTCATTTTCTTGAGGGCGCGATATATTTCTAACTTAGTGATGTCTGGGATGTCTTCTGATCCCTGGTTTTGCACTCTCCCTTGATTTAGTTGATTTCTATCTGGGTACTTCTTCTTGTTCGTTGGGCCCACTATTTGTATTATTGTATCTCTATTTGATGTTACATTTCCATCATTATCTTGGAGTTTAAATATTTCTTTTCTTCCAGTGGCTAGTTTGTTTCTTGGAACTATTATGCTTTTATTTTCTTCAATGATTTTTACCACATTGTCGTATTGCATTTTCTTAAGTCTCTCCTCATTGATTTTTGTATTTCTTTATTAATATGTTTTAGTCTCTGCCCGTCTGTATTTGGTGCACTTTTAAGGTATCTTCTTTGTTTTATTTTATTTTGTGTTTCCCTACTGATTTTTTCGTCTTTGGCAGTTTTAGGACAGTATTGTCTGAACATTTTCTCTCCTGCAATAGTGGTGGAAAACTTGAAGATGAAAAGTTTTTCCCGATGGCCTGTGCAAATCCCCAAAATGATTTTGAGCCGTTCAGATAATTCAAAAGCTTCTCGCGTACTCTCTGATCAAATTCAGCTTTGGATTGATCAATAATTAGTTTGCAGCTATTTCGTACAACCAGAAAAGCTCGAGATGAAGTACACTAATATATTCAAATTCAAAATATGCTTTATTGTCCAAAGTACATAATCTAACTTATTGACAAAGCTTTGAAATACAAAAATGAAAATAAATCAATAAATCAAAATAACATTAAAAATAAGGAACACAAGGCAATTACATACATTCCAGATTAAAAATTGAGTTAAAAACATAATAACATAAAGAAATAAAGAAAAATTTAATAATAGGTTATTTAATAATAAAATTTTTTCCACATACTTAACACATTTACTAAAACATTTTAGGACAAACATAACTATAGGGTACAAACATAGGTTATTAACATAGTCACTGTCAGAAACAGTATTACATAAAAAGATAAAAATAAGACTAAATTAACAATAAAATAATATGAGTAGTAGGCAAAGTATCACAGCTTGAAGTTATCATTCCAATATTCTTCCATATTATAGTATGCCTTACTCAATAAAAGACCCTTTACCCTTACCTTAAATCTGTTCCGATTGTCGATTTTTCTTAAATCAAGAGGAAGGTGATTAAAAATGTTTTTACTTTCATAGAAAAGAGAACTTTTGGTCAAGGCAGAATGCGGTATGGGCAGCGCAGCGGTACTAAATGGGAAAATCTGGTAGGGTTCAGAGAACTATGAGAAACAATAGAATCACGGTACTTCGACTGCATCAAGCAACACGTCTCCAGAATGAACAAGGAACACAGCGTTAAGATTCCTCGTGACCTGAAGCCAGGTCTACATGACTGAAAAGGCTGCAGTCCACACAGGTATCTAAGAGCCCTCTTCTGCAGCACGAAGAGACTCTGAAAAAGATATCCACTGCATGAACCCCAGAAAGAAATTCCATAACCCAGATGAGCCTCAACCAAAGCAAAGTATACTCCTCTGGTTATATTCTCATCCAACTCCAAATTCACAGTCCTCACCGCATAAGTTCCACGCGCAATTCGCTTAGAAACCTTCAAGATGTGATGGGAAAATTTGAGGTTCTTATCTATATGGATGCCCAAAAACCTATGAACCTCTCGAACTTCGAGAGGTTTCGAGTTAAGGGTGCAATCCGAGAGGCCACACTTAAATGACAGGATGTTTGATTTGCCTATATTGAGCTCTAGTCCATTACTATTACACCAATTCCCAAGACTTACTAAATCAGAGCATATTGTTCCATGTAGATCTTTTGGCAACTTATTGTGCCACAAAATAGTTGTGTCATCGGCGAAAATGGTAAATTTTCCCGATATTCCAATGTTGACAAGATCATTAACATAGATCAGGAACAATAGAGGCCCCAACACTGAACCCTGAGGGACGCCAAATGATATTGGTTGGGTCATTGATACCTCACCCTGGAACACCACAGACTGCATTCTACCCGACAGATACGAAGACAACCACCTCAACACTGATCCCCTAAAACCCAAATGCTCGAGCTTGCTCAGCAGTACTCTATGATCTACACAAACGAAAGCTTTTGTAAGATCACAGAATACCGCCGCGGCCACATCACCATCATCCAACCGGATGTAGAGCTCCTTGAGGAACGCAAATACGGCGTCATTAGTACTCCTTGCATCCCGAAATCCGAATTGAACGCGGAAAGGATGTTAAAACTTTTCAGAAATTCCTGCATACGATTCTTTAGTAGTCTTTCAACCAGCGTTGAGATGGAAGATAGCAGTCAAATTGGTCGAAAATCTGAGGGTAAAATGGGATCTCCGCCCTTGAAGAGAGGTATTACCTTTGCGGTCTTTAAACAATCAGGGAATACTCCATCACAAACAATATCTGGCAGTGACGACAGGACTCTTACAGAAATTCCATTCCAATCGGCGGAACGTTTGTTCTTCATAGACTCCAATTCCTTTCGGATTTCCTCCATGTTTACCGGAAAAAGGAAGAATGAGGCAGCATTGCTCTCCCCCATATATTCAAGAGGATCCCCAGCAACCGCAGAGGATGAAATGGCGACCCTTATGCTCGATGCAATCGAAGAGAAAAAGTTATTTAAAGTATCGGCGGACAGATCTGAAACTATGTTACTCTTCCTCCGTCCCGTCAGCTCCCGCACCACATTCCAACTCTCCTTCTGTAGATTAGCAGGCCCAGCCAGCCTATCGCCAAAATATCCCCTTTTAGCAATCCTGATGGCTAAGGTTTCTATATTTATTAAAATAGTTTATAAAAAAAGAACAATCTAAAAAGTACTTTCTCAGTGTGTGAAGGCATCGCATGTTGCGAGAGGAGACTCTGAGGCCCGACGTGAACCAGGGCTTGCAAACCTTTTCTCTTATCCTTCTATGGGGGAAGGCAGTTTCAAAAGCATTACTTAAAATAGTGTGGAAACAGCTTAATGGATTGTTATGAGAAACCATTGTAGCCCACTCAATATGATTACAAATTTCTCTAAAGGTTGCAAACGCTGATCTTGAGAAGAGCCTTCGCTTTGGTCTTGCTGTGGAACTTTTCTTTTTTGCCTGCACATTAAAACTAGAAACTATTGCTTCGTGATTAGATAGACCAGGATTTATAACGTGATTATGATTGAATGCTTCAGGGAAATTCGTACATACATAGTCAATACAAGAAGAAGATGTTGCTGTTATACAAACAATAATAACAGGCTAAATATTGCCTTAATGGCCACCTATAAGATACTATGTACACTATGTTCACAGATGACGAGAAACGTTCAATGTTCAGCAGTTTATCTTCCAACACTGAGGAAAGTCACTTTAGACACAACACTTGCTAAGTCTCTGTTGTAGCTTCTGTATACAATGTAATTCATTTTCTTGCAAATAAGAATGACTTGAATGTAGTAGTTTGAGATGGTATGCAGTTATTGCATAATAGCATGACCTGGATGCCTTGTGAAATGCGGTTTTTTGGTGCATGCATAAATGATTATAAAACACGCTATGCAGGTCGCATAGGTAAGCTGAAATCCGCGTAGGGGTTATGGCAATGTTGAGAACCCATCGACAAGACCAATGGGAACGCTAGTACAGCGATGGTACCGCGTTTGAGATGTTGAGAGAATGATTGTAAACGTGTGAGTTTACTTATTTGAGATTCGTGACAGGACTCGATTAATATTGAAAACCCATGGACAAGACCAATGAAAACGCTAGTACAGCGATGGTACCGCGTCTGAGAGAATGTAAACGTGTGTGCTTACTTACTTTGGTTTCGAGACAAGACTCGATTACTTGTGGTTCGAGACAAGACTCGATTGTAGAACTCCCATGGACAAGACAAATGGGGACGCCAGTACAGCGATGGTACAGCGTCATACTTGTGAGAGTAATGGCAGACAGGGTGCCAACAAATACCTTTTTGTAGGTTTGACGCGACGAGCATGGCTGGATACCATAATTCACTTGAGTAGAGAACTAGAGGGATTATGAGGTCTCAAAACTTGAAAACTTGCCCGGCATGGCGACTTGGCGCCATGCCGGCGAGAAAAGCTAACTTAGCGCGTGCTATTAGGTTGGGATTCAAGACTCGACTCTTTTAGAACGTGACTAGATCAACTCGAAGCAGCTGTCACCGCCTCTTCTGGCGGGATAATCTACATCCATCGGAAATAGAAAGGGCAATAATGTAAATATAAAGATATTGTGTAAAAACTTAGCATGACCGGTTATCTAAATTAATATTATGAATTCTAACACAAATCTGGTTGAAATCTGCTGACTAGTTCTCATGAAATTCGATTATTAAAGATCGGAATTTTAGGGACTCCTAGATAATCCTAAAACTTCCTAGCTATAATGCTAGAAAGTTTTAGGTTGGGTGACGTGGCTATCCTGTAGCATGCGCTGTGATTGGTCAACCCGGCGTAGGATACGCGCCGGGTTCACATAAGTAAACGTTGTTACAACAGATGGCGCTACGAATAGCGCCGGGGTATACAGCGCCTTTTCTGTCGATAGCGCTGTGATTGGTCAGATGCCTTTCGAGGCCGCTTTTTTTTTAGCTTTCTAGACTGCCTGATGCAGTGGATAAACCGTGTAAACAAGAGATGGCGTTAGTAGTATTGCCATGGATTTTAATTTCTTTGAAATGCGAGGACAGTGGCGTGGAATGTTAAATTGTACAAAATTAAATCGTTAGATTTAAAAATGGATTTTGAACACACTCCAAATTAGGAAGAAAAAGGTCGGAGTGGCCGATAAGAAAGAGAAGAGTAGTATAGGAAGCACTTAGCAGATTAGTAGAAACATGAAGTGCTTCGGCTAGGGCAGCTCGGGCTAGCCAGGCCCGTATGTACAATACGTACATCCCCTGCGCTACTGTCCACCTTTATGGCGAACCCTGATAAAATTCTATCGAATTGGCATAATGGCTAGTTCTAAAACTTCATACGAAACATGATGTTTTCTAATGCCGGGATAGGACGAGCCTGGGCCTAGACTTGGCTGAATTTATTTTCAATTTATCGTCCCTGTTAATTCTGATTCCCAAACTCGTTTATGACTTATTCAAGAGGAAGTTACAATTTTTAATTTAAGCAAATCGTTTAATTTTGGAATTGACAGTTAGTTCTAATAACCGATTCTATATTTAGCAAAAAATAATAATAAATATTCCTATTTACATGTTTCATCCTAGTGCAGTTGGCGAGCGCCGTATTTTTAACATTAGATGGGAGCGGAGCGCCCGTCATTTCCATGGAAACGCCAGCAAGGGCAACTCCAAATTGCTCTAGTTTTTTTTTTTTAATGATAAACCCAGACATGATTTTGCCGCTAAATTAGTTGTTGTTTGGTAGTAAACCTGCCCCCCCCCCTCCTTCCACACGTCACTCATATTGGAGGGGGGGGGGGGAATACCAAGCAAAGAGCCTTTCTTCCATATAACTCTTTAGGCAAAAAATTAAAGCAGGAATAAAATTTGTATATAAGCACACTCTGACCCATTGTTGCCACTTTCCTGACTATTGGAGTATCTTACCATAACGATGGTTTTGGTGGTACACATACTATACACATACATGAAGTCAAGATATTTATAATACCATCACATCTATAAATCTGCCCGATATTAATCAGCAAAAGATTCCCTATTCCGTCGCTGTATAAGGACACAAGGTGAACAGGTGAGTAACTCGTAAAGGCCGCGTTAGTTGAAAAAAAGTGCGAGAATTTAATAAAGCAACCGTACAATGGCATTTAGGAAATAGTCTCGCTTGTTATCGGGCCGCCTCCGGCGGAACACCTGGTATAATAAATTCGTTTGACTCGCGCAAGATTCACTCTCATAAGTCTCTTTCCCGGACTAAATTGGAATTTTAGATTGGCAATTATTTGTATTTAAATAGCCTTGTTTACATGTTTTTGATCTGGTTGGCAAGTACGAATCTGATAGGCATTTAAAAACATAAAGTTTATTCTGTGAAGCGAAAGATTCCTAATTTTTGCGTCTGGATCTCGATGCGGCGTTGCCAGACGTGAGTTATTTTCTTGAGGCCCACTTGGCAAGACAAATAATATTTCATGAACAACTCCATTAATCAGGCAACCAAAAATGGCAAAAAGCGATGAATAATTTCGTCTACCGAAGAAACGACGAAAAGATACCGCGCGATTAAAATATATAGGCCGGGTGTGAAACAATTGCCCACAAATAAACGGGTTGGCATGTTAACAGGGCATTAAGAGGCAAGTTACGAGGCGTACCCGCTTTTGGGCTTTCATCAAGTAGTCATGCTCTTTGCTCACGTACTTTGTTGCAAATGTTTATGGTACCGGTCTGCCGAATTCGGTTGCCGCGTTTTTTTTACCATCCGCCACCCATGATGGCATTTCGGTTTACATGGTTAGGGATACGTTCTTGAAGACGTGTCAAAAGCCTTTAAATTGTTGAATTGTTATTTAGTTCTAATTCCTTTCAGGGTCGCAATCGATCGTCGAGGACGACTTCCCCGAGGAGATCGTGCAAAGACACCACGTCGTGAGGAAACGTGACGTGTCCTTCGACGACGACGTCATTTATGATTCGATGATGCACGGGAACATAAGCCCGTCCGAAGTGATGAGGAATACAAGAGACACAGACTGGAACAGCGGTTTCGCGAAGCGAAGCAACGAATATTTCGTTAAGGTTCTGGTTGTCGCCGATAGTACCATGCTGCAGTACCATAAGACCCATGAAGAATTGACAAAGTACATATTGATATTGATGTCCCATGTAAGTGTCTAAAATTTGGCATTGCTTACATATATAATGTTGCTCTCCTGCGACTTTATGGTCAACCTCGTATAATTAAAAGTACC
>MU182744.1:67980-117439 GCA_016904865.1 Pissodes strobi
AACAAATGCACGCACCACAACTCAAAGACTCCTCACACCAATAATATTATGAGCAGAACGACCAAGAATGACTCGAAACCTTTCATGTGGTCCCCGTGCTCCAAGCAATATGTAACCGATTTTTTGGAGTAAGTATTGAGAGTACCTACATTGTGGTTTGTTCTACTTGTCCCATACATCCATCAAATCAAATGTAGAGCAAATAAGTACTAAATCATTACCGTTTGTAATATTGCTCCTAATAATAGCAATAACAATAAAATTTTATATTTGTTAATTGCCCGCAACGAGAACGCCACTGAATGAGCTGCCAGTAGAGCACAATATTTCAAAACAAGGTTTGTTTTTTGTTATTTATTTGTAATTGCATATCGCTATTATTATGTATGAAAATAGGATATGTAGGTTAACAAGTTCCATCGGAGGAAAGCTCATTGAAAATCTTGCACCTGAGTATTTAGCCGTCTTCTCCGAGGTATGCGGTAAACTAGAACGGTTCTTGGTATCGATTTCCTCGTTTTCACCCCATTTTTGGAGTGGTCTTGATTTCCATTTTATAGATACGAGAGACTATCAATATCATAACTATTTTTTACAGTTCACCGAGATCAAAATGCCTGCTGAGTCCCCCGTCAAATAACGAGATACTGTCCAATTACACGCAGATGTTGCCTGGCGATTCCTTCGAGGTTGACAGGCAATGCGAGCTCGAATTTGGACCTGGACACACGAGATGCACTTTACCTTTAAACGAGGTAAGCAAATTTTCTTTTTGTTCTTTTTATATATTTATTTTATTTTATTTTTTACCAGCCACCCTGCGTTCACCTTTGGTGCAAAGACCTAACTGGGGGATGTATCAGTCAATGGTCTCCATGGGCAGAAGGAACGAAGTGTGAAGCTTACAGGTAGGATCCTTCTTTAATAATTTTAAAATACGTTAAAGTTGCATGCAGAAAATTCATGCCTATCGGCCGCCGTCTGCATAGTTGCCATGTTTTTGCTACGTTTGACAAGTTTGTTGGTTGTAATCCATCTGTCCCGGTAGGTCCAATAACTGAAATATTTTAGTTCAAATAAATTATAATCGGAGACAGTGTCTCCCTCCTCTAAACATTTAAACCATTCTGTCAAATCTTAATGCCGGAAATATAAAATTAATCATCAATTTCTTGAAATATAATCAAATTAAACTATGACAGATTTTAATATCTTCAAATGTTATTTTTATAACAATTTGCATCCTTATCCCATTGTAAATGTTTCTCACTGCACGGGAACGAGAAGAATTTGAATATCATTTTTCCACCACCGGATCTTTAAGTTCCATACACGACAGATAAATGTCGCCAAGCAAAGAGAATCGGTTCTTATCAGAACCAGCTCTGAAAATAGCCTCCATAAACATCGAAGGGAATTACAAGAAATAAACAAGACCTGCTAGCACAGCTGAGCGAGTCGACCGGCTGCGATGTGATATGCGTATAGGAAACACAGATGCTGACATGCCTCATATACCAGGAATGAAAGTCCTAATGGAGATTCCGCATTCAAAACATGGAAGCGCAGCCTTCGCTAGGCAAGACATCAATGCGACATCAGTGGGCACGACAGACAGCAATGGCACGGAGGTGATCACTGTAGAACTAGGCGGTTTAGATTTTAAAGCCTGTCAAAGTGTCAAAATGTCCGACTTTCAACTGTCAATATTTGGTAAACAGCTAAAGATTGGTATAGGATAGCATAAGCATAAGCATATTTATTATTTCAAAATTTACACATTAATGAATCACTAATCCTAGGTTAAGTATGCCAGAGTAGCTACTAACTAAACAATTTAAACTGTTGTTTCGCCTGGCGCTGTTGCTGCAGCACCGTGGCCAACAGTTTGGCACCCGTAGGGGGTTGATCTTATTACCTACTTAAATCTAGGGTTCGTGGTACTGCTGTCTGTTCGAACATTACTTGGGTAGCCCCGTCAATGTCGTTACCACTTGAGAATTAGCGAAAGCTAGGATAGAAGTTGTGTTGCATTATTTAGTTATTTATGTTAGTACCCGGTGGAAATGCAGGGAAAAAAATAAAGAAAAACCCTGCTTAAATGCTCTATAAGAGCAGGAGTTCATAAGTTAAAATGACAACACACTGTACAACAATAATTAGAGCTAACATATACTATTTACAAGAGAATTAAGTCTATTCCAGTGTGGATGCAATGATATCAAGGCTCACAGTTCGAGCCCCCGCGGTATCGACTGCGGAGACATGGATGCTTCGGTAGGTAGAAATCAAGTGAGAAGTGAGCTAAATGTGGCGGTATTTGCGCATTTATAGGTCGGGAAAGTCGTTAAGCAAGCCACGCCCCCATGTTCGGACACGGCTAGCTGGCTTACCCGCGGTTTCCCGCTGGTCGGCTTCTGCGCTCCTGTTATTACGAACTTTTTAAAATTATGCGATTTTACTTTTAGAAGTTGTTGGAAGGGTCATTTTAGGGTGGTTTATTGTAGTGACTCTATTCCTGAGGGGAATAGAGTCATGGCGGCATAAGTTGCTTGTAGAACAGCGTGATTTCCCGATATATGGTGCCGTGCGGCGTGCGGCGCCGGCGTTCGGGGTTGTATCGAACATCGGCGATGTGTGCTGTCAGAGTCGATCCCCGGATCTGCCCTTCGAAAAACCTACATGCATGGTTATCGATGTATTCATCGACTGTTTCGATTCTAGCCCATGCATGCAGGTCTTCCGTTCTGGCTCGATCCCTTAGGGTAAGAGAAAAAGCTGCCCTTAGGTAGCTGTTTTGGAGAACCTGCAGCTTCTTTTTGTGACACTTTGCCGCCGAACACCACACTGGGGCACCATACATCAGGGCTGGTCTTATGACTGAGCGATATAATACAAGTTTATTCGAAAGACTTAAGTAGGATCTTCCTGCTATCAGGAGTCCTAGTCCCTTCTTTATCCCTTCATTCTTTCCAACGATTGCCTCGATGTGCTTACTAAAATTCAGCTTACTATCGAGGGTTAGGCCAAGATACTTTACCCTGTTTTTAGGGTAGATGGCTGTGTTGCCTATTAAAAGGGGGGTAATAGCGATGTCTTTTCTTTTTCGGGAGATTATGATTAATTCCGTTTTTGAAGGGTTGAGATTAATCTTCCACCTTTCATAGATTGGACTCAAGATATCCATGTGCTCACTTATTCTTGATTTCGCTACCTCAGCTATAGGATTTCGGGAATATATCGCTGTGTCGTCAGCGAACAGGGCTTTACAGGTATTAGGATGAGACGGGATGTCTGCTATAAAAAGACTGAATAGTAGCGGCGACCATACGGTACCCTGCGGCACTCCTGCTGACAGAGTTCTGTTTCTGGAGGTTTGTTTACCTATCCTGGTGGAGAATGTGCGTCCGGCAAGATATGACTCGATGAGTGCTACTACGTACAGCGGCATGCTGTGAATTACCAGCAGCTTATACAGCAACCCATCGTGCCATACCCTGTCAAACGCTTTCTCAATGTCCAGCAAAAGTAGGGCAGTGGACTGACCATTGTTAAATCCCTCATAAACGTCAGTGGCTAGCTTCGCTGCCAGCATGACAGTGCCATGCTGGCCTCGAAAGCCGAATTGTTCGGGGGGCAAGATATTAAGCTGATCAACAACGCTGTTTATCCTCGGTAAAATAAGCCTTTCGGCAACCTTCCCGAGGGTGTTGAGCAGGGAGATTGGCCTATATGATGAGGTTAAGGACGGGTCTTTGCCCGGTTTAGGGAAGTGTATGATGCACGCTACTTTCTAAGGTTTGGGAAAGTGTTGCACTCGTATGACCGCGTTAATAATATGCATGTAGTGGATCAGTGTTTTCTTAGGGAAATTTTTAAGGATAATGTTCGGAATATTATCCGGGCCGGGCGCTTTGTTTCTCGGAAGATGACAGAGTGCTTTGCAGAGCTCCGCCGGTGTGATTCTCCATTTATCAAGAACTGACGGAGGGATGGGGTACTTATGCTGCCTAAACACATTCACAGTGTGACTGTAATGTGCTTGATCCGGTAAGGTGTCGGGTGCCTCGCTATAGACGCCCTCCAAGTAGTCCGAGAAGGCCTCGGCTTTCCCTATGTCATTCATAACGTCATGACCCCTGTGTTTTATGACAGGGATTTGAGTATAGCCTCCTCGAACTCGTTTGGCTAACTTCCACAGCGAGCCATCTTCCCTACTCACGGTGTTGATATACGTGAGCCACGTTTGGTCGCGATGCTCCCGGATTTGTACCCGAATTTCCTCCGTCAGTGCATTAATATGAGCGGATCCCATTTGTGTCCGGTTTCTCTGCCATCTACGTCGAAAGCGGTTTCTATATGTGATAAGATCAAGGAGTGGTTCGGGAAGGGTTTCTGTCCTAGGGCGTATTGCCACCCTAGGGCACATAGCATCGCGGATGCGCTGGATATTTGATGTTAGAGTTGCGACCTCTCTCTCAAGATCCTGGACAGTGACTATTTGCTCAGGGATGATAGTTAGTTCGCTAAGCCTAGCCCGGAACTCTCGCCAATCAATATTCTTGTACGAAACGACGGTGTCGTTTGGCAATACAGGGACCCTGCAGTACAATCCAATCTTGATTGGCAAATGATCCGAGTTTAAGGCATTGATTTCCTGAAGTTGCGTTCTTCTGATCGCTCCCCGGGAAATAGCAATATCCAGGAACGAGTCACTACGTAGATAGGTAGGATTTGGACTTCTATGACAGGACATCTCCAGATTGTTCTCGATTATCCTCTTAAATAATCTACCCCTGCTTACGCCGCTCCATTCGACGTGCTTGGCATTCAAGTCCCCTATCGGCAGGGATACTCGGTTTTGCGGTAACAAGGCAAAGAGATCTAGCGCTGTCAGGCGGAGACCCGGGGGCGCGTACCCGCCACAAATACGCAGGCCGCTCTCCATCTCGATGCAGACGTGTTCTATTTGAGTTCTAAGGTTTGGGCACCGTTTATAGCAGAGCGACCTATGTACGAGACAGGCCACGCCTCCCCCGTTTCGATCAGGCCTATCAGCGCGCTCGACGTTATAGTTCCTAACTTTAAACGAAAAGTTAGGATCCAAACGCGTTTCAACGAGTAAAACAATCTGAAAATTGGTTGTATGCATAAAATTGCGAAACTCGCCCAGTTTTGACCTGATACCATTGCAGTTCCAACTTGCGATGTGTAGCATTTACACATCGAATCGGTTATACTCGTGAGAAAAGAATCGTATCGAGGCTTGGATTATCGAGGCCTTATACCCCCGACACGATTCGAGCATGTTTGCAAAGTAGTCTAGAGCTTGAAATAGTTGCTCAAGATTAACTAAAGAGTTAATTTTTGAGACTACGTCATTTAAGTCGGACATTACATTAGATATATTTACAGGATTATGTACATTATTTTGATTGTTAGCATTGACGCGAGCAGTACCACTAACCTGTTTTGCACTAGCGTGCTGCTGGTTGTCCCGGTTCTGGGGTTGGCGGTTTCTCAAGGGTGGGAACTGGCTGTCGAATTCGTTCCCTCGTTGTCCATTGTTTTGGGCTTGACCCCGTGGGTCGTCTCCTACTCTCGAAGAGGTGCCCCGGTTTTGCCAGGCAGGATTTGCCGGGGGGGTGGGTGCTGGACGAAAGGTTTGTTTAGGTTGTTTTGTCGTAGTTTGTATGAGGTTCAGTTTGTAGATATAAACTGGGCAGGACTCGTCGATCGAGCGGTGCGGCCCGCCGCAGTTTACACATTTAACAGTGTCCTGATTGCATTGCACGATCTCATGTGCTCCGGCACATTTACTGCAGGCCGCTCTTCTATTACAGAATGTCCGGGCATGGCCAAATTGTTGGCAATTCTTGCATTGCAACACGGGCTTCGAAGAGCGCCTCGCTTCCCAATGAACCCTAACAGACATGAGAGTTTTAACATCCTGGTTAAGTTTTCTTATGGTAAAGTTAGTGTCTAGAATGACGAGGTACATGGGTACCCTGGTCTTTTTCATCTCGAATACGCTTTTTGTCGAGATGTTGTATTCGTCGCTTAGCGATTCTACTATTTCTTGCGGCTTGATGTCGCCATCAAGACCGCGAAGAACGAATGCTCGTGTTTTGTCTTTATTTTCAGCGTACGTATGGTATTCTGTACGTTCGGTGTCGAGGGCTCGTTTTAAATTGTGTAAGTCGTTCGCTATAGAGCAGTATACAATCACAGAGTTTTTAGTGTATTTTAACTCGTACTTACTTATTCTTAGTGCTTTTAGATCCTCTCGCAATTGCCTGTGGTCAGAAGGCCTTCCCTTGATGACCACAGGGGGTAGGGGTTGAAAAGTTTGGGTTTGGGGGTTGGTTTGTCTGACTTTTTCGTGGCTGGCTTTCGTCTATTAGTATTAGTCGTAGGAGTGGACGCGACACTCACGGTGTCCTCGTCCTCGGTTTCTATGTCTGTTAGGGGCTGAAATTGATTGGCTGTTGGTAAGGGTGGTTGTCCCATGTCCTGGTTAACGATCCTGAAATTCCGTTTAAACGGTATCTGTTTAAACGGAGTTTTGAAAGCGTCAGACTCTGTTGCCTGTATCAGGGTACCAGAAGTGGGCGGAGGCCGAGGAGGAGCTATCTGGCTAGGTCCGCTCGACGCTGTTTCAGTTGACGCCTCTTTAGGTGCAGAAGAAAGTCCATTTTTTGCAAAGGTTTCTTGTCTGGTGGATTGACCTTTGGCTTTTTGAAGGTCGCGATAGATTCGATGTTTGAAGGGCTAGCCTTCTTTTTCCCTGTGTCGATTTTCGACGTTACCTGGCGTTTGATACCTTAGGGATGGGTGTCTCGATGATGAAGTCGGACTCTTGTAAGTAGGGCATTTGCCTCGTAGACACTAAGTTCAGAAAATTCTCGGAATTTCTCACTGTTCAGTCGGCACTGAACGCAGACTTCTGCATAATTTAGGGAACGGTTAGTGAGTTTCCGTAAGGTGGTGTCTGAAACTTTCCTGTCGGAGTTTGACTCCATCGAGATGTTGGACAGGGTGTTCTCATCTTCAGTACGGTCGCCCATAAGGGCAGTTCCCGGGGTTACGTCCCCGGGGACTAGAAAATAAAAAGCACCTGGCTGTAAATGGCCTTTACTGATTACTTTAAAAGTAAAAAGCAGTCCGATAAAAATTAAAAGCAATCGAGCAGTAAAGCAAGCCTAATACCGTTAAGAATAAACGATCGGAATGTGCGAATAAACACTTTTTATCGGATATTTTTTGCTCGCGTCTGTACCGGCCGGCAGTCAGATGTGAACTTCGGTATAGGATATTACACAAATTGTGTTTACATTTTTCTAGAGAGTCCAAAAATGTAGTAACATTTAAAAAAATATCAAAGTGACACCTAGCACTTTTATTTGATGTTCAATTGTTTTTTGCTGAACATATCCGAATTCGGGGGAGAAAATTACATAAGATGGCTATTTCAGTTTTTTTTTTATAAAAGTACAGGGAAAGTCAAAAAAATCGCCTTGTCTAGTCCTCGTTGGATAACCCTGTACAGACAAGGAAATGTTAAAATTTGATGATTCCTGAAGGCTATCCTGCAGTCATCCCTGTATTTCAAACCACTTAGGACTCTGACAGCTCTACGTTGAAGTCCAAAAAATCTGCCAGCTGCTGGCGCTCCTCCCCAAACAATCACCCCGTGCCATAAGAGAATGAAAGAGTGCATAATATGCAACCTGCAGTGTTTCTCTGGAGACACAGCAATAGAGGTTACGAAGCAGATAAATGGAGCTTCTGGGTCTGCTAGACATCCTATCCACATGGACATCCCATTTAAGCTTTTGGTCCATGTACACCCCTAAAAACTTCACTTCTGAAGGATTCAGTCAATCAATCAATCAATCAATCATTTATTTCCTATAATGTTACATTTCTAATTAGGTTACTATGCTTATAACTACCTTAAACTACCCGGCGAGTTTCAGAGCGAGGCTTTCAGCCACAAGGCGAGCCTTTGGATCGCTCACTCGTCGGTAGCCCTACGCAGTAGGGTACCAGGCTAAATAGGCACTGTATCAACAATTTCAGACTATTATTCATATTATTTGGCTCAGCCTTCAATAGTTTTGCGTTTTGTGGTTACCCGCAGGATGTTAGTGCATGTATCTTGTGATTCAGTTTATGTTTTATAAGTGCGTGTCTCTGTAGGGAAAACAGATCGAAAAACCCTACTACGTATTGACGATACAACATTTACTATATACACTGTACAGGGTGTCCCAAATTCGAGCCTCATCATTGGGATCTCGGAAACTAGAAGAGATCCGAGGTCGGTTAAATGGAGGCAAAGTTGCGCAATTTGATGCTGATCAAAATGCCACCTCAAAAGTTAAAAAAAATCCGAATACTTCCGAAGATATTTAGAAGAAAGCGAATGTTCCCGATTTCATTTTTGTTTTTTTACGACTCTATTTCAATAGATATAACAAAGTAAATTTCACATTCTCATTGCTACTTTCTCTGTTTTATAAGATGGTGTTATCAGATTTTCAAACCGACGTTTCGTCTTTGAGCTGCTATCATCAACTTTGTTTTTTTAAATACGGCCCTGGATTTTTTATTACGGATTTTAAGAGCTTCTAATGTCCCAAAACCAATGATGTATCACACTTATTCGAAAAAATCATTTTAATGATTTCCTGGTAAAATCTTACCAAAAATATGATTTCTGTCTTTCTCCAACACATGAGGTCTTATGGAAAATGACATTAATATGAATTTTTCGAATAAGTGCAATACATCATTGGTTTTGCAACTTTAGATGCTCTTAAAATCCGTAATAAAGAATCCAGGGCCGTATTTTAAAAAACCAAGTTGATGATGGCAGCTCAAAGACGAAACGTCGGTTTGAAAATCTGTTAACACCATCTTATAGAACAGAAAAAGTAGCAATGAGAATGTGAAATTTATTTTGTTATATCTATTCAAATAGAGTCATAAAAAAATTAAAATAAAATCGCGAATATTCGTTTTTTTCCAAAAATCTTCGTAAGTATTCGGAATTTTTAAACTTTTAAGGTGGCATTTTGGTCAGCATCAAATTGCACAACTTTGCCTCCATTTAACCGACCTCGTATCTCTTCTAGTTTCCGAGATCCCAATGATGAGGCTCGAATTTGGGACACCCTGTACAATAATGGAAATGGGCGTAGCTTTTTTCCAGTTGACTGGCTCCACCCCCTCCGTCCGAACAGAGGTTGGTGTAACTATTCGGAGACGGCGGTCTGGATAGGTTGTTTTATAAATGCAAATGATTATAGTTATCATAATTATGCAGTTGCAGTTGCAGGACAATTACATTTAAAAATCGTAATTATAAATGCTGTTAGAGAAGAATTGAAGAGTCGCTTGAAGAATTGCAGATCTGTCTCCTTCACAAGCTTCGAGACAGCCTGCAAAGTCTTCAAGCGCTCTCAAAAGCTCTTGCATGTTTACTATTGAGTTAATTCTGTTAGTAACTGATTGAATTTTAGTGAAGGCATTAACTGTTTCATTACCTATTTGTGAATTTAGTCTGAGATTACTGGTACTTACATTACGGTTAAGATTGAGCACTCGATCACTGTCTCGCACTCGATCACTATCCCGCATAGGCTCAGGAGCGTTATTTCTTGCAGCAGGTCTCAACGGAGGAAAGTCTCTATTGAATGCCTTCGTGTCTGCTGCTGGTCGTGGTTTCTGCCATGCCGGTTTGGCAGGCGGCGGTGCTGGTTGATACTTTCTTCCGGCCCCGGGCTGTTTAGCTTGCGCAAACTGGTTTGCCTTAAATATGTACACTGGGCATGCTGGGTCGATGGAGCGGTGTGCCTCATTGCAGTTCGCACATTTAATAATTTGACTAGTGCATTCAGTAATTTGGTGCGGGCCAGCGTATCTTGAACATCGCCACCCTCGATGGCAGTACGTCCAGGCGTGCCCGTGGCCCTGGCACCTTTTGCATTGCATAATTCGCTTTTCGTTTCTTCGGTAGTCCTAGTAGATTCTTATGTTCATAAGGTATCTACAGCTCTGATTTAGATACTTGAGGTTTACAGTGCCTTCGATCACTACAACATAGAGCGAGGTGCGGGTCTTCTTCATTTGGAAGATTTCTTTAACATTCATTTTGTACTCATCAATGAGTGCATTCTTGATTTCTTGAGGGAGTATCCCTCCATCAAGGCCTCGCAAGACAAACGCGTGTGTTTTGGCTAGTTTATCTGCATAGGAGTGGTACTCCATCTCTTCTGTGTCGAATATCCGCTTAAGGTTTATCCAGTCTTTGGCCTCGGCACACCATACTATAACCGAGTTCTTCGTATACTTGATTTTATAATCGCGGACATTGGCTGCGGCCAAGCTAGCCAGAAATTCTTGGTGATTTTTGACGCCTCCCTTAATAACAATTGGCGGCGGCGGTGTTGGCTTCGTTTTTAGGGGTGTCTTCGGTCGAGGGATGATGCGGCGGGGCCTAGTAGGTCTTGGACGCTCATCATCTTGCTCTGTTGAGACTTCCATGTTGCCGTCGTCGTCTGTATCAGTTAGGGGCTCGAATCTATTACTTGTTTTTATGCCACCCATATCCAGCTGCACCTGCTTGATATTCTTTTTAAATTTCAAGGTTTTTAAGGGAACCTTAAAGGGAGTACTTTTGGGAATAGCGCCTGTCGACGGGTTCGTTGCTATCAGGAGTTCAGAAGTTGAAGGTAGAGTCTGATTCTTTTCTGGGGGCGGGACTTCATTGTCTAAAGGAGGCGGGGCCGGAGCGACTACTACCATCGTCTCGGCTGACGCAATATCGTATGATGTTGCTGTTGCTAACTGCGTAGTAACAACAGAGGTCATTGGAAGGTCGGTTGACGAACTTTTTTCGGTGTTTTCTTTAGATGACACGACATAATCACCTGGTTTCTTTTTCTTTGACAATGGAGATAAGCTGCTTTTACCGGATGATGCGGGATTACTAACATTGAGTGTCGTTGGGGTCCTCTTTGTTTTTTGGCCACAATCGATTTTTGATTTAACTTCGATGCGTTTGCGGTTCTTTATGCCTTTAGGGTGTGATTGACGGATGTGCATAGTGCCTCTTACGTAGGCCTCTTCTAATTCGGCATGGGCTGCATTTTCATTCATGAAAATAGAGAGCCAGTGACAGCATTCACCGCATCTGGGGTGCTCTTGCATATTGTTCACTATTTTGGTTATTTCTTTCAGTGTCTTCTCTCTATCGCTTAAGTCTGAGTCCCGAGAGATCTCGGAGAGATCATCTCCCGTCTCGGACATTGCAGCGGTATTGGCCCGGGGATCCGTCCCCGGTAACTAAAAACGTATAAGATCTCTTTTCTATTACTGGGGTTTGATAACAAACCCAAGCTAGAACATGAGCAAACTCAAGCTAGAACATGAGAAATAAGCACAATGCACTATTAAGGAAAAACGCGGGTTTCGGTTTGAAACGCGATCGGGCTCGTTTTCAGGAGACCTCGTACAATCCTGTCCGCTCTGGTCGACGGTCCAAAGCAGAGTCTCTTCTTCTACCCCCTTTAATGTTTCTCAGAGAGAAAATAATTTTTGGCTCTTATCTCTGTTCAACATGAGCTTATTGGCATTAAACCACTCTTCAGCCTCCGACTGAGCCTTCAGAGCCTCCAACTCGACAGTTGCTAGATCAGAACCTCGCAGGGATATGGTAGTGTCATCGGCAAAGAGAGTGTCCTTAGACGGTCCCTGTTAATATAAATCAAAAATAAGATTGGACCCAGAACTAAACCCTGAGGAACACCAACATTCACAGCTCTCTCTCTGTCGACGATCCCCTTCCAACCCTCACGAGCTGAGTTCGGTCACTAAGATATGACTTTAATAGTAGAACACTACTTTTATTGAAATTATATAGTACTTTAGTTTGCTAAGCAGGAGGGCATGGGTGACACAGTCGAAGGCCTTACTCAAGTCACAAAACAAAGCAATATTATGATGGAGGTCTTCAAAGGATTCCAGATTCCATAATGTCAGTAAGGATGTCAAGCATTCCCAGAACAGTGCTTCTTCCCTCTCGGAAACCGAATTGGCAGTTTGAAAAAAGATTATTTGTTTCAAAGTGAACTGCAATCATACAGGCCATGCACTTTTCAACAAGTTTTGATAATATTAGTAGTAAGGAGATTGGCCGATAGTTGTTAACATCATTAGCATCTGCCTTCTTATAAATAGGGGAGATAAGCACCCTTTTAAATATTCTCGGGACCATAAACCATATGAGCGTAGTGAGAATGTGCGAAAACCAAAGAGTAACAAGCATCTTCTTTATGTCTCTGTTCAAAAAACAGGATGTTAAAGAATGTTTAAATATATAAAGTTGTTTCGGGTTTAGGTATGTCCTATGACAAACCTCAGATACATGTCTTAAATTTAAGCTTGAAATCCATGAATGGTCCCAAGTTCTTAATACAATAAGACGATCCGATTGCACGACCATCAATCCTCAAGTCCAATCTGTCAGATTCTCCAAGAGAACGACTCGATCCTATCAACATTTGTTGACTTTTATTGGGGTTCAGTACAAGACTATTATATTTCGACCATAAGAATATTGAAGATAAGTTCCTGTTAATATCGTCACAGGCGCTACTTTTGACAGAAGGAGGAAAACTCAGAATTAATTGAAAAATGCATGTTACAAGCTTTTGGGGCAAATTGCAAGTCAGCAATTGTAATCAGTATTAGTAGAGGCCATAACGCCGATCCCTGAGGGACACCAGAGTTTATTACTCCAAAATCTGACACCAAACACCCGCCAGAGGAATCCAAACCAATCCTCTGCTTACGTCCATGAAGATAAACACCAAATCACGCATGAATAGAGCCTCCAATACCATAGCCAATAGATAATGAAATGAGACAGAATCAAAATGCCTTGCTGCTCAAAAGAAAGTTGAAGCAGGTGTGAGGTTTTTGTTTTAAAATTAAAGATTTAATTTGATCAAAAGTACTTAGACCAAAACTGAAACAAGGATCATTAAACCTACCATCAAGGAAAGCGTTGATATAGTTCTCATCAGTTGAAGTAACAGCTACCGAGTCAATAAAGTAGGAATTAATTTGATTTGGGCTGAAAAGTTCGCTTGGGATTGATGATATTTTGAGAGAACCAGAGACATTCCAGTTATGCAAATGGGACCAACGCTGACCGCGTTTCAGAAAAATAAATCTGCTCCTCCACTTTAACTGCACGATTAAAATAAGTTCTCAAGCTGCAGAAATATGCTCTGTGCGCTGGATTACACGATTTTTAAAGCCAAGCCATGCTCTTCTATTGAGAGCATTCAACCTAATCAGATTGTTCATAAATGTCTGCGCTTTCCAAAGTTGTATTTAACACAAATAAATGGAGCATACTCATTGAAGAGCTGCAATAGTTTGTCAGTAAGAAAGCTACCTTATTGTTAATGTCATTCATATAATATATCGTGCTCCAACCAATCAAAAAAATATCGCGCTGGAAATTACTAATGAAGGAAGGAAAGACGACAATATTTTTTTTTTAAGTTATTATGAATATATTAAATTTTTTTTTTTCAATTCAAAATGCTTTATTGTCTCGAACAAAATTCATTGACAAAGCTGAGGAAAAAAAGGTAATATAAACCTATGGACTACTAACTAAAACCTACTGTCAATCAGTGCAAACAACTTAATCAATACGTAAGTAATTACAGACTATTCTTACACACTAATTTCTAATTTAAAATATCAAACAAGAATGACATAATTATCAAAAGCATAAAATGTTTACAGACAAGACAACATAAAAACACAGTGTCAAAAACCAAACAGTACAATAATTAAAATACATCTTTCAAGAACTCATCCACACCATTGTAAGCTCTCGCACACAGTAGCTTCTTAACTGTTTTCTTAAATTTCGTTAGATTAGATATCTGCCTAATCCCTTGGGGCAGGTGGTTATACAGTTTCTTGCTATTAAATATTAGCGAGTTTCTAATTTTAGAGGATGTGGGTATTGGAAGTGAAATTTTGTGTGGGTCCCTTAACTCGTATGCATGGTTAGTTACCAATTGAGGCTTGTGCTTTTTATAAATCAAACATACCGTTTCCAAAATGAACAAGGAGGGCAAAGTCAGAATTCCATGCTCCAAAAATAAAGGTCTACAAGACTCACGCACCCCGGCCTTAAACATATACCTTACAGCTCTCTTCTGCAGAACGAACACACTCTGAAATAATTGCCCCGAACATGAACCCCAGAAACAAATTCCGTACCGCAAATGAGATTCGATTAGAGCAAAGTAAGAGGATCTGACTGTATTAGGGCTAAATTGGTCAGAGATTGATCTGATGGCGTAACAATTTTAAGCCAATCGTGATCTTAGGGAACCAATATGACACTCAAATTTAAACCGGTCATCGATGCACAGTCCCAAGAACCTGTTGTCAGTAACGTTTTTCAGCAAGCCATCACCCATACGAATCTCTCCAAGTTCACTGCCAAACGACATAACACTGATTTTCGATACATTTAAAGAAAGCCTATTGGCGTCACACCAGGTCTTAATCTTTTTTAAGTCGCAATTAACAGTATCGTTTAATATATTGGTATTTCTATCATGCCACAATATTGTGGCGTCATCTGCAAACAGAGTAAACTTACCATGCACGTCAAGATCTGCAAAATCATTTACGTACAGCAAGAACAGAACGGGACCCAGAACAGAGCCCTGTGGCACGCCATATTCCAACCCTTGAAGATCCGAAACACAGCCACCAAAAGAAACATTCTGTCTTCGATCCGACAGATATGATCCAAACCAATCATGCGTCCTACCCCTGAATCCATAAAGGGCAAGCTTATGCAGCAGTATCCTGTGATTCACACAATCAAAAGCTTTTGATAAATCACAGAAAACTGCCGCAGCCACTTCCCCTTCATTAAGACTCATATACAAATTTTCCAGAAACGAGAATATTGCATCACTCGTACTCCTCCCCGCCTGGAAGCCAAACTGTTCAAACCTCAACACTCCGTGCCTACCCAGAAACCCCACAACTCGCTTTTTGACCAATCTTTCCACAATTTTTGATAAAGTGGGTAAGAGAGCCATTGGTCTATAGTTTGCTGCCTGGTCCTGATCACCACCTTTAAATTGGGGAATAACTGTAGCAACCTTTAAACAAGCTGGAAAATTGCCATTGCAAAAAGAATGGTTTATACACTCCACCAGAACACCCAGTGCATCATCCGGCAGCTCCAAAAATATCCTAATCGAGATTCCATCCCATCCTGACGCTCCGCTTCTCTTGATTTTAGAGATAGTACTTTTAAGCTCTTCGATATCGGTGGGGGATAAAAAGAAAGAATCTGGGACATTAATATTTCTCAGGAACTGTGAAAAACAGACATTTGAGGGCATTACGCCAGACAGTGATGCAGCTATGGAAAAGCCGTTCATCTCCTCGGCGGATAATTTGGAGTCCCCACATGTAGTCCCACAACTCCTTCTCCGCAACTCGTTGACAATCTTCCACGTTTCTCGCTGTCTATTGCTGGAGTATGCGATTCTATTGCCATAGTATAGGTGCTTTGCAGACCTAACAGTATGCCTATAAACTCGTCTATACTTGGAAAAATAGGCCATAAAATGTTCATTATCCAAAAAGTACTTCCTAATATAATGAAGAGACCGCATATTCTTAGCAGAAATTTTCAGTCCCTTAGTGATCCATGGTTTTTTGTTTTTTTTTTGTTTTAAAGATCTAACAGGAAATGAATAATTAAAGTTGTCACACAGTATCCCATGAAATGAACGCAAAGGACTGTTCAAGGCCAAGACAGGCTGCCAATTAGTAGCAGCACACAATTGCGAGAACCTACCATAGTTTTCTCTTGTGTACAACCTACCCTTAAGCCTAGTTTTTTCTCTCGTTCCACATTTAATACTAAAGCTACATGAAATCGCCTCATGATCCGACAAGCCCGCCCGAATAACGTCACACTTAACCATGTCTCTATCAAAATTTGAACACATGTAATCCAGTAAGGTAGACGAGTGTGCAGTGGTTCGAGTGGGCCTATCGACAAACATGTGCAAATTAAACGAGTCAAGCAAACATTTCAATCTCTGCACATCGTTACCAAGTGTGTCAAAAAAATTAAAATTAAAATCACCACACAATATCACAGGTGAACCCACCGGCAGTTGTGTCAATACAATTTCTAATTTAAGCAAAAATTCACCTGTACAGCCAGTAGGTGCTCTATATAGACATAAAATAAATAGGTTTATCTTCTTGCAAAAAAACAACTGATAACTCAAACGTTTTTTCTTCAATCAAATGAATAAACTTTTCGAAGCTAGAGAAATTATATGATCTTAAAATACTATCACGAACGAGTATTAACACACCTCCATGGGAAGTCTCAGAACGACAGAACTTATTTAACAAACTATAATCTGATAGTGAAAATGGTTCGTCAGGCTTTAACCAGTGCTCACAAAGAAGCACAACGTCAGGATATAAAAGACTATCTAAACATATTTCAAGTTCGTCAACCTTGTACCTGACAGACTGTATGTTGAGAAATACTAAGGAGAGATTAGTATTAATGGAACGCGCTCTAAAAAATCCGTACTATCTGTATTTTCCTTCGAGCCAAGCCCAGAGGCCACCGATGGCTCTGAGATGTTCAAAATTCTACTTTCTTCACGGTCAGTCTCAGAGATTAACCCACTCACAGAAGTAACGAAATTTGGCGACTGAACATTGGATTTAACTATATTGGTACAACTCACAGAGACTAAGACTATATTTGACAAAAAATAATCAGTTACATTTAGATACAGCGTCAGCAACTTACAGAGTGATTTTTTATTATGCCTGTATCTATTACAATCTTTAAAATTTTCTATAATTCTAACAGAAGACTTTTGGCGTTCTCTATATTTCCTAAAATAGTTTTGCATTTTTTTGCACAGGACCTTATTTTTGTGCACACTAGTGTCACATGAGTAACTAAATATGAGATTTGTTGCTTTGCCAAGAGAAAAAAGTTGTTTCAAATTTGAAACCCTAAACTGAAAGTCAATATGCAACAGGACAATTATAACGTCATTCCTATTAAAGTCTATTGTGGCTCGAAAAATAGTCTTATATATTTCCTCCACAGGTGAATTCGAGCAAACAATTCCAGTCACATTGTAGAGATCATTATCCAAGGACAACCTGAGCAACCTAGAACAATTTCTAGCAGTTTGATCACTCACTACTAGGACGTTTCTTCTTTTAAAACACTTCAAGGTCTCGTTCACATGAGCATCTCTATGAGGTACAGAGCCCCTACTTATATTGCCCAGCGATAGAGAGAGATCCCCGCCGATGACACCAACAACATTCTCATCAGCGCTCAGCCGTTCACATTGCTCTTCCTCAACATTAGGCCCTGATATGCAAGAACCCAAAGTCTGAAATTGGGCTCTCATGCTCTGAACCTCCAAATAGTAGGCCTGGCATTCATTTTCTAATGTTCGTATTGAGACTACCATGCTTTTATTTATCTCATTAAGTTCAGCAATATCATTCTGGAGGTTTCTGCACCTCTCAGAATGCGACAAAATATCCGACTTAAAACATTGGTGTGTTCGTTACGCAACTTTAAAAGTTCTTCTTGTGTGTTATTCAGACTATACACTGGAGCTGTTTCCATATCGGCCGGTGTTTTGGTCAATACTACCCTTTCCTCCGTCTGATTTTCATAATTTCTCGTTCTTGGTGTTGTCTGAGTTTGTTTGGTACTCAGTGTTAAAGCTGATTGAGTCTCAGCATCAACAACGTTAACCCTTGATGAATTAATTATATCATTCTTTTCATCAACCTGTCTCTGAAGCTCATTAATTTGTTGTCTGCATGTGTCGATTTCGGCCAGCAATTTTGTCTCTATTTCAATAGCATCCTCCTCAATCGCAGTTGAATTCCTTTTTATTCGTTTAATATATTCATCCTTAGTTTGCAGTTCCTTCTTTAACTCCTGGACAATAGTCTGGAGAGCATTTATTGTGCCAATCTCTTCATTTTCAGCATTGGCCTCGCAGTCTTCAGAGCACCATATCAGGTTCTGGTTTATGACCCTATAATTTCTGGTTCTCTTCCAGCAACTAGGATGAAAGATGTTGTTACATGTCACGCATATCCAGTTGTTATTAGTTTTGTTTTTGCAGCATTTGAACATCTCAGCCATTGCTTCATATATTTAGGGAACACACTTGGACGATATAATGTAATTTCCTAGATTTAATATTTTCTGCTTGAAATACAATTTCAAGTCCGGACCTGCCCTGCAGTGGCGGCGATATAAATAAGCAGATATAAGCGAAGCTTAGGGGCCCAGGCGTAAAGGGGGCCCGATAGGGCCCCCTCTAAAAGCAGACATGATAAATGAATTAAAAATTTAATGATCGATATCGATATGATGGTACATTTCTATTGTTCTAATTCCAGAAATTACTTCTGGCGCCCTCTCTTGAGTCTCTTGCCATATTACGGGAACACGCGGTCGCGTGAGTCGCGTCGCTATGAGTAAAGCTCAGATTGTTGTTACCTGTTGGTTATTTGAACAATATTGATTGAATCGTTATTTAGTGAGTGTGTACTACAGTTTTGTAATATTCATTATTTATTATTGGGATTGGGTAAGTAACAGTTGTATCACTTAAAAATTTAGTGTCATGTCCTGTTAAATCGGTAATCCCTCCCAGAACTTTAACTTGCAATTTTAACTTGTGGAAAAACAAGGGCCGTTTTGTATAGTTAGTTTAGCGGTATAGTAATGATAATATCCACTATCCAAATCTGGACTGGAATACGAAATACGACCTTCTAAAGGTCGCTACAGACTATGCGTGTGTTCCCAATTCGTAAAGCAATTCGGGATTCGCATTCGCCCGGTTCGTTGCAGTTCGTTACTTATTTATAAATCAGAGTCCACCAGTTTATGCATGTATTCGCGATTCGCGAAATCTAGATGCATGTATTCACGATTTCCGTTTATAACTGAATGTTATAGATGAACGCTGCACGCATAAACATGAAACAGGAATCAGCCCGAATTGTAGCAAATCAGTGATTAGTGTTAACGCATGTCCTTTGATGTTCGTCAATTTATCGCCTCCCCTCCAGACTGAATCGCTACAAAAACACGCACGTCAATTAATTGTTTACGAGTTTACGTTTACGAATTAACTTTGAAAACGAATAAATCCATACACACTATGGGAAAATTCAAAAATTGCTGGCGAATTGCGAACACACGCATAGTCTGTAGCAACCTTAAAACTTTAAAACAACCATTTAAAGATTCATTTTTTTTTCAGATTTTTATTTGGCAATACTGCATTTAGGTTTCCGTCGAAATACGCAATACGTAAACTAATGTGAGGGAGAACGCTGCAGGCTGGCAGGCGGTATAAGCGTTGAGTCTGTAGTCCGTAGTCCGGTGTACTTCCATGTATATCTAAGATAGAAATCGGTTGACAAAATAGAGATAGGTTGATAATGAACCAGGAAAAAAAGACGAAAAGTGGTGAATTGAAACGAAAATTAAAAAAAAGAAAGGGAATTACAAATAGAAAAACTTCCAAAATTGGACAATTTTTTTAAAAAACCAGTTGAAACTGCAGCTCTAGTCATTGAAACCGAAGCACGGGCTATTTGTCCTACAAATATCGAAACTACATCTACATCAAATCCATCAACTAAACTATTACAAGCACCAAATTCAGAACATGTAGATGTGCAGCACAGTTCCATTTCAGCCACTGCTGAAAATAATGTAAACGACAGTCATAGTCAATTAATTGCCACAGACTTGGGAACCTTTTTAGATAGAGACCTAAGTGATGAAGATATAAGGGCTATAATAAGCTCTCAGCCATGTAGACCCGGAGGTCCATTTCCTAGGGATCCAAAACAGGATGGCAGAAAGTTTTCCGAATTCTACTATAACATACAAACTAAATATGGTCACAGTTGCCACCGCTGAAAGGTCATTTAGTAAATTAGAGATCTTAAAAAATTACTTAAGAAATTCCACAAGTCAGCATAGACTACATGATCTCTCCATTTTGTCTATCGACCATAACACGGCATCCAAAATGGATATTCCGGATTTAGTTGAACAATTTGCCATTAGTAAGGCCAGAAAAAGAGACTTTTAAGTACCTAGTAGATAGGTTATATATTTAAAGAAATAAATGGCGATGGCATTTTGTGCATTTTTGACAAACGCTTCTCTTTTTACTTCAGTATTTAGTAATCACGTTAAGGTTCTTCGAGTTAAGGTAAACAGTTATATTTTGTGTTTATACTAAATAAATAATTTTTGTTTATTTTTGCAATTTTAGTTGCCTTGTTGTTGTTGCTGTGGATTCATTAGTATAATGTATGTATTTTATTTAATAATTTAATCTCGTTTTAATTCAAATGTTTAATAAATGTAGTTATTTAAATAAAACGACTAACTATCAAATACAAAATATAGGTTTTTTTTTTAAATTTTAATACAAGAAGAGAGGAGCCCGATGTAATATTTGCTTAGGGGCCCAGTGTACCTAAGCGCCGCCACTGCTGCCCTGTTAAAATTCGACATAGTACCATAATAAAGGGGATTCCCGTTGACGTCACAACAGAGATAAGTAAATTGTTTACTAAACAAGGAACACACAAACGTAAGTTTCGAGACACAAAACCCATTGTCCAAAAAAAAAACAAAGAAAAAGTGTGGATCTATTTCAATTTATCTGAGTGGGATTTTTTGTTTATTATTTAAATGTCGCCAATATTATTAAAGGTCAGATAGAAATGCCTGTTAAATGTCCAATATCCATGTTACTTGCAGTATTGCAAAAAAAAATAATGAACTGGAAGGCACACCATTTATCCTTCACAATGGCACTAATTCCGAGTCGTCAGCACAACTATAGCCTTAGAAAAACTACACTTTACAGGAGCCATACAAAACACGACTACAGTGATTTGGATTTTTGTAATTTTGCAAAATTTTCAACAGTGGGGAATTACTAGTTTCTAATTGTTCATTCAATAATAAACCTGACTTTTTCTTTTTGTTAATTTCCATGCTTTCCAAATAATTTAATTTTTTGGATTTGTTCTGTATATGTAATATTTTAAAATCTTTGGAAAATGTGTGTTTTTCGGAATTTAAATGTAAGGCATAATGTGAGTTACTATTGCTTTTTTGGTAACTAGATTCATGTTCTTTAATTCTTGTTTTGAAAGATCGACCAGTTTGTCCTATGTATATTTTTGGGCAAGAACCACACTCTAGTAAATATACTCCTGATTTGGAAAGTTTGTTTGAATTTGATTTGTTATTTTTAATGAGTTTACCTAAATTATTGTTTGTTCTAAAAGCAGTTTTTATGTTATTTTTGGAAAGCCTTTTGGAAATCCGATTGGAAATCGTGCCTGTATATGTGATAGACTTAAATCTTAGGTGAGGTGTATTATTGATTGTTGGATAGACTAGGTTTATTGCCATTTTATATTGTTTTTTCTTAATTAAATTATCTATTATGCTAGCATTATATCCGTTATTGACTGCAACCTGTTTAATAATATTCACTTCCTTTTTATAATTTTCTTCTGATAATGGAACATTTAAAAGTCTATGTATTAATGAATTAAAAGCTGCCATTTTATGGGAATATGGATGATTAGATTTATTATGAATAACTGTATCTGTGTGTGAGGGTTTATGGAAAATTGAGAATTCATGAATATCATTTCTGTTGGTGATGGTTAAATCTAGAAAATTGATGGATTTATTATGCTCTAATTCGACAGTGAATTTAATTCTTGGGTGTAGGTTATTGATAAATGAAAGAAATTGATCTACTTGTCTATCAGTGCCTGAAAAGCATGTTATGATATCATCTACATATCGATGCCAATATAGGAATTTTTTACTTAATTGATGGTTAAATATTTGTTTTTCTAGATTATCCATGAATATTTCAGCCAATAACGGACTTAGAGGATTTCCCATTGTTAAACCCTCATCGGAAACATAATAATTGTTGTTAAATTCGAAATAGTTTTGATCCAAGCAAACAGAAAGAGAATCTAAGATATCTTGTTTTATGATTGAATTAACTTTATTTTTTGTTAAGAGTGTGTCGATCAAATCTATAACTTCATTAGGTGGAACACTGGGGAACAAATTCTTTACGTCAAAAGATAATAGTTTGGCATTTTTCGGAATTTTTAGATGTTTAATTTTACTAATAAGTTCGTATGAATTTGAAATGCTAAATTCGGGAGAAAACTTACAATATTGTGATAAGATATTTATTAATTTTTTAGAAAGCTTTGTTGATGGATCGTTAATGAAAGAAACTACCGGTCTTATAGGATAACCTTCTTTATGTAATTTTATTAACGAATATAGGTTAGGTGCCTGAGGATTCATGACAGTTAAATTATATTTCTCAAAATCATTAGGTTTGTTCTAGCATGAAATCTCGGACGGTTTGAAGCCTCTGGAGTTTGCGCATAGCAATAAAAGCGACGCTTATATCGCTATGCGCAAACTCCGGATGGCTTCAAACCGTCCGAAATGTCCTGCTAGAACAAACCTATTAAAAATTGATAATTCTTTCACAACATTTTTAATTAATTTATTAAAAACATCTGGAAAAAAACCTTGTGATTATCAGGAATTGATCGTTTTCTCAAATTTGATAAACAAATCGAGTGTATATTAGAAGATCTCTTCAGAGATACCTAACAACCTCAATGGCAAGAAATTCATATTTGGCTCTGATTGAGCCCCACCTTCATTTATCATTATCGTAAGCCACACATCTACCTATTGAAGGATCGATGCTTTTGTGTTGTAATAGAAAATGCTTTAAATCTGCATCGTCTGACTTTTTTGAAGAATTAATACAGATTCATTTTTCAGCTGGTGTTATAAGAGAGAGTGTATAGCGGATGATCGGAGACAATTTATCCCTATCGATGGAGGATGGGGAGACTGGCAACCGTAAGTTTGAAATTAGATCGAGTAAACCTAGTCACATATTAATTATTAAAGTTAGGCTACATATATATTTATCTTGTTAACAAGCAATGCTTATATTTATTCTCCAGGCAGTGTTCGACTTCAAACTAAAGAAGTACCAACTTCAAAATCCTCGTGTATAATTCGTGGAAATTCTCTCATTTTTTTCCGGGTTTCAGTTGGGGACAATGTAGCAGAACGTGCGGCGGCGGTATCAAAAGATCCGTTCGATCCTGCGATTCGCCAATTCCGGAAAATGGCGGTAACTACTGTACCGGCAAAAGTGTCCAGTACATGTCGTGTAACACCGAAGACTGCGAAGAATCTGCACCAGATTTTAGGTAAAATTAGCATCTTATTGTCTCAGTCAACAAATACAAAGCAATATAAAATGATTATTTTTGTATATAATTAATGTTGCTCTAAACGAGTTTAAAAAAAAGTTTCTTTGTTGTTATGTAAATTTCAGGGCGATCCAGTGCGCCCAATTCAACGGCATCACCAAAGGCTTGCCCAATTTGACCCAGGACGTGCAGTGGGTTCCCAAATATAAGTTGGGTAAGATAACATTATCCCTTATCAAACTAGAAAACAATTCTGTTATTTAATGCCGCAGGGTGTTATGGAAATAATAACAAACTGCCTTATTCTCATCTGTTTCGATCTGTACAAACAGTATATTATTTCGGTCAATTTTTGTAATAGGTTCACCGGACCGCTTGGAAGACTATTGCAGACTGTATTGTAAACCGCAGCATTCGGAGGCCTATTACGCTTTGAAAGATAAAGTTCTGGACGGCACGAAATGTGGAAAATCCGGTTTCGATATTTGCGTAAACGGCATGTGCAGACCGGGCGGTTGCGATAATATTTTGGATTCCAAAACTAGTTTCGGTAAGTGATCATTTCCATTTCCATTGTAGTCTTTTTCATGAGCGTGATCATCCATTGAATATTATTTGTTTTTTTTTTAAAGCTGCTTTTTGTCTATAAAGTCGTCAAAACCACATAGTTATGTTCGTCAGAGAGTTGACGAAAGGTGCTCCAGGGAATACCAATCTGAACTCTTAGTGAATCCCTTTGCTTGTCTCATATTTTGATTACTTGGTGTTTATTGCTCAGATAGATAATTCTCCTCTCGAAAACATCGAGCACAATACCTCTCAATCCATTACCAACTCAAAACTCAATTTATTCATGTCAGATACAATTTAATGTTTACACACGTCAGATAAAATATGTGAAGATGCTAACATCAATATTAAAATTCTTGATATATACAACCTTTCTACCAATAGAAACAAAAACATAGTTAAAACTGGTTAAAATAAGTAGTTTATATAGTTAATACTAAATTGGATGTCACTAAACTTAAGAGAATCCCGAATAAAAATGATTGTTCCACCACCGATGCCTTGCTGTCGAGTAGAGTAAGACCCCAACTTGAAGCGCTGGATGTCAACTGCGTCCATCTCGTCAACCTGTAGCCAATGTTCTGTGAGGCAGATTAGGTCTAGATCCGTATCTATGATAAAGGCTTCTAATTCATCTATCTTGTTCCTTAGAGAGCAGATATTAATGTGCAGCACTGCTAACCTTTTATTTACATGTGATTCAGAGCTGCATGATATTCTTTGTCCTTAGGTTTTGGCTCTGTATATTGATAAAATGGTTTACCAAAGGGTCCACTGGCCACATCTCTCCACTGCCATTTCATCCACAAGTCCTTGGGTACCATTAACTTAAAGGAGCTCCTAAGCTTATCTTTTCTGGTTCTTGTTTTGTCACAGATGCATTTTTTATCTTCTTTTTGACTTCTTAAGGAGAGTCCGACATGTTTTGTAAATTTGTGCTTGGAAAAGGAAGATCGAACACCAAGGAAGTGCAAGTAACGGAAGGAGAACTTGAACAGGAAACGGATGCACCAACCACCGACATAGCGAAAAGAAGAGAAGACGTACAAAAAAAGAGTCAACAACAGTCAGAGCAAAAACCCTGGGAAACACCACCGATGAATGAAAATGCACGTGAAAATTGAGAGATCATTGTTGAAGGACAAGGAGACAACGAAATAATGGGGAAAATAAAGAAAGGAATATCAATAACGGATGCAGGGCCGCGCAGAAGGGTTTTCGCATTGCCAAAGGGAGATATTCTGCTAAAGTGTAATGACCGGCAGCAAAAGACCGAAGTAGAAAAACAGCTGCAAGAGGGCGGTTTTATGATAAAATATCAAAGGGCATACAGACGACCTCAGATGCTTCTGACGGGATTAGACAAGGAGACTGCCGAAAAAGACATAGTTACCAGGATCGTCGTACCCTAGGGCGGGTGCGTGGAGCGGTTACGTGGAGCGGTTACGTGAAGCGGTTACGTGAAGCACGGGAAGGCTAACGGGAAAGCTGAGCTATGGGTAAAGGCGACCATTACCTCAAAATCGCTAATGTCGTACGAGACGGACAATATGGCCGCATGCAACATTTTGATGATTACTGGGGAGTGGGTCACAATAGTGTGCGTTTATGATGAACCGGGTGGGGAGAAGATGGAGGAGATTCGAGGCAAGTAGCAGTAAGTTAAAATCAATAGCACAGGGAATAATACTGGGTGATTTGAACGCAAATAATACTGTGTGGGGGGGGGCCAGCCACTGACGAACACGGACAGGCTTTATTTGAATGGATGGATGGATAGTGTATAACGACCCAGGATCAAGGCCAACCTTTGACTAAAATAGAGGGGTTAGCTGGGTAGACATCACCTGCAGCAAAACCCTACTCGGTGGAGGACTGGTTAGTGTCGGACGAGGAGACCCTTAGCAGAATTTGCTATTGTTCTTAAAACAAAAAGTGGAAAGCTTCAGCACCACTAACATAGCAAAACTGGAGGCCGCGCTGAGAGCTATAAAAGAACAGCACAATTAACCAAAGATAACATGGATGTAACAGTGACGGGCTTCCATGAGGTGTGCAATCAGTTCAACAAAAGATTGGTAAAAAAGAGGAAAGTCTATAGTCATGAAGACAATATCTGGTGGGACGAGGCAACCCAGAAAGCGAAAACTGTGTTAATCGTACAAGGAAGGCTTGAAAGGAGGCAATGATTACGTTCGACTCCCTGGTGGAGTCTAAGAGGGCAGCTTTCATAAAATAACGAAGGGAATTAAAGAAATTAGTTAGGAACAAAAAAACAACGAAGCCTCGATATGATCGGAAACGACCTTTGGAACCGGATATGGTCGTGGCTGAGAAGAGGCAAAAAACGGAAAAGAAGAATACATATCTAGAGGGTAGAGAGGTCACAGAGGATAAACACGACGAATATATGATACGGCAATATCACCCGGAGGCTGACGATTAGAAAAAGGCCGAGCTAACAGAATTGGATGATGATAACACCGAAGACATCACCGCACTAGAGTTTGACAAAGTCATAGCAGACCTTAAGGATATCTCGAATATCGAATATCTTAAGTGTATTTGTAAATGAAAGAAAACATACATACTAGTATTATACAATGATTCGATGACAACTGGCTACTTCCCATCTTGTGGAAGAAGACAAGGTTAGTCTGGTTGCCAAAGGCGGACGGAGAGGCAAGACCGATAAGCCTCCTGCCTGCACTGGATAAGGTTGTGAACGAAGGACTAAGGGTCCACATGTAACGCACACTGGGATTTAACAGAATACCATTTGATTTTAGATGCGGTATGGGCACCACGGACGCTGTTGAGAGCCTAACAAGCGAAATCCAAGCCGGGAAAAAGGACATGCTGATGTCATTGGATCTGACAAACGCTTTCAATTCCGCCTGCCCGGCAGATGTGCTGAGGGCGCTAGGGTAAAGGAGGATCGAGGGTGGACTGGCACGTCTAATCTGGAGCTTTCTCAGGAACCGCAGTGTAAAGAGCGAAAAAATAGAGTCTGAGGTACACCGGAGCTGCCTGCAGGGATCCAGCTTGGGACCGACACAGTGGCTCTGCCTTATGTAATTATTCTGGTTTGAAGCTATAAGGCAGGCTGCACTTTCTTATTCTTATTAAAAAGATGCCCTGCTTTGCCGCAAAAATACCCCAGATTGAGGCGGACATTGCCCAGCTTTCAGGCCACAATCGAGGTTACTGATATCAGGAGAGAAATATCCCAAATAAATAAGGATATCAAGGCTTTAAAAGACTCAGTTGAGAGGACCCCTAGCTATGCTGACGTGATGTCTAACCTTAAAAGGGAGACTATTGCCATAAAACTTGATATTGACAAAAAAACCAGTCCATTAACACCCTTGATGCACTGGTGGTACATTTAATGAAAACTGGAGCACTACGCCGTGATGGGACTTTTGCTGAACTGGATTCGTAACTATCTTTTCAACCGCACATACCAGGTCAGAATTGGCAACACTGTTACCGGCAGGCATAGGGGTGTTAGTGGTGTGCCCCAGGGATCCGTGCTTGGCAGCGACATTACTGAGAACATGTCATGTGTCACCAGTATGTACGCGGACGACACAAAAATGTTCTGTGACCCTACCACGCAACACGGCTCACTCATGGAGGATCTGGCTGAATTAGTTAGATGGACAAATCGGTGGCTTCTTAGACTGAACGCTGTTAAATGCACGGTATTGCACATTTGCCATAACAACCCTCTGCTACATTATTACATTAATAATGTGGAACTTGAGAGTATGACCGGGCAAGTTGACTTGGGGGTACATATCGCTCAGGACCTGAAGTGGGACATTCATATAAATAGGGCTAACACTACGCTTTACTTGATACGTCGATGCTTTAGAAACTTATCCCCCTGACCTATTCTTAAAAGCCTACAAGACCTACGTGAGGCCAATTGGGGAAAATGCTGTGATAGTGTGGAGTCCTTACTTCAGGAAGAATATTGAGCTTATGGAGCGTGTCCAAAGGAGGGCAACCAAAATCCCACCTACCCTCAGGCACCTAACTAACTTATGACGAACGACTAAGGGCCCTTAAACTAACAACTTTGGAGGAGAGAAAAACAGAAAAATTGAGGCCTACAAAATTATGCATGGATGTTACACCTGCGATGTGGACTTTCCCCGGAGAAGCCGTAACCTACACCTGCGTGGACACCCACTTAAATTCGAAGTGTAGCCCTACCAGAGACTCTCTAGAATGTTTTCTTTACGAACCTTATAATGAACCAATGGAATCTTCTGCCTCTGCCTGATAATTGATGTTTCCATCCCTTCTGACTACAACATTACCAAGAAAGAGGCAAATAAGAAGCTGAAATATGTAAATCTACTAATAAAAATTGAGAAAATGTGGGGCATGAAGACAAGAGTTATCCCAGTGGTTATAGGAGCAACGAGACTCATATCACATTATAGACAATTGGTTATTAAGGAGATCCCGGGAAAACATCACTTACACAGTCTACAGAAAACTATTCTTCTAAAAACTGCCCACATTATACGAAAAGTGTTGCAGTAATGTCATCATCAATGCAAAGTTCACCTTAGGTGCACGGTGTGCACCCGGTGAACATCATTCTCACCCTACCATGAGAAAAAACTTATGTGAATAGTCGATAATAATAATAATAATAATATTGCCATATTTAGAATCCGATTAGGTATTTTCAATTTACTCGGGTAAGTTTATATGTAAATGATTTAAGTATATAACAATTTTGTTACCTCTTTATCATAATGCCAAACGAAGATTTGCTTCATTTTTTATGGACTTGATTATTTTAGATGAATGTGTAGTGTGCGGCGGTGACAACAGTAGATGCCAGGAGGTTACTGGAAAGTACAACAAAACTGCCGACCAAGTGAGCTACAATAGAGTGGTACGCATACCGAAAGGGAGTTCCAATGTGAAAGTTACTCAACATAGTTACGGAACGGATGAAAATTTCCTAGGTAAATATATTTCGTTTATCTTATATCTTGTAATGGAAAAAACCACAGAATTGAAAGTTTCTTATTCATGTTGAATCAGCTGGTTGTCACTTAAAAATTTCAAAAACTTAAGCAGAATCTGCACGTTTCTTGAATGACTTGTAAAAAAGGAGATATTTATTTGTCAAAATCTGAATTTCAGCTCTCAGGGACGGTGAAGACGGCCATTACATCCTAAACGGTAACCAGATGCTGATGACCCAAGAAATGGAAGTCGAGTACGGACCAATCATCATCAAATACAGCGGCAGCAACGCGAAAACCGAATGGATATCGACGCTAAAAACCAAAAAACTGCACAAGGACCTGGTGGTCGAGGTTCTGTCCATAGAAAACCTATCTCCACCCGACATCACTTACCGCTACGTCATCAGTAACGACGCTGCCCCTAGGTGAGCTTTTCAATTTTTTTTTGGCAACGATTCTTTGCATTATGGCCTGAATAAGCTCAACTCCAAATTTATATTATAAAGTTATTGTCAGAATTTAGCATATTATGCAAACGAGTGCACTAATTTTAAGGGCATGTTCTTTACTTTTCGTTCTTCTTCTGTTAAATAATACAACTGCATGTAAAGGACGGACTTCTAAGTAATTCTGGTAGTTGGGATTGAATCTAGCAAACGAGACGAAAGCGTTCGTTGATATTGATATGGAGTTGTAGCCTAAACGCTTGAGTTTCACCGCTATGTACTATAGTCCGTTTTGAATGAGCCTGTTTTTATTGAAATGCATTTGTTTCCCCCCTTAAATTAGGTCGTCCAGATACCAAATGTTCTACGGTCCCGAAAAAAGGTATTTGCAATGTATAAACGCTTTAGATGTCTTATTTACTTACTCCTTGGCCCCTGTTCATTTATATTAATTTGTCTTCTACTTATGGTTGCTATAATGTGCAGGTTTACTAATATGAACCTTAAAAATCTCAACTCACTTTTATTTGTATTTATTTTTTATGTATTTAAAAATACTAACTTTCGAATATTAAGCGATAACCAGAGCACAGTTTGCTACCAAACATTACTTATCCTCATATACACGGATCAGTTGAAATTTTCATGTATCAGCAGTTAAGACAATTCCTTTTTTGGCATGGATACGTTGGCGAAATCTCTTACGAAATCATACAAATGTATCAAGTAAACCACTACAAAATGATTAACGCTTTTGATTTCATCGCCTCGACAGAAGAGTTTTAGGGCAATACAACACAAAACCACCTGGTTTCGCTATAATGCTATAATTCAAACCACTTAATGCGATAATGCTTGGCCCAAATTCCCTATTAATACCGCACCGATTTTAACCGCATGTGAACCTAACGACTAACTCGAATTTCCCACACACACCTCCACAGTGTGTCGCCTTTTTCCAGGTACGGGTGGCGATTGTACCAGAAGGGTTGGTCCAAGTGCAGTTCCGTCTGCGAAGGTAGCCAATACCGGAAACCGACTTGCGTGGAATTGGTCAATGGCAACGAGGTTCACGTGAGTTATTGCGACAGCAGCGACATCGAGAGCGCGACGGAGAAGCGACAATGCAATAATCATTGCAGTCTCACCTGGCAGATTGTATCTCGGAGTGCTTGTTCGCCGCATTGTGAAAAGGGGTGAGTTTGTGTGCCTCCAGGGGGCAAAAAGTCGTTATTAATTATTCCCAACTCTTTCAGTTATCGTCAAGTTTATTACAAATGCATGAAACTGTTCAAAAAGAAGCAGTTCAATATAGAAGACGTCGATAATCAGCATTGTAACGTGCTGGCGAAACCACCGGGCACCGAAACGTGTTACACTTCATGCAATACTACTCGATGGGACTACTCCAATTGGTCAGAGGTAAGCATCGGTGACCACATTTTGTTCTAATAATTAATCATGTTGGTTTTTAGTGCTCTCAGACCTGCGGCGGAGGTACCCAGAGACGTTCGGCCAAATGCGTGGACGAAAACAACATCCCCATCGACGACACGCATTGCAGCAATACGGAAAAAATTGTGGAGCAAATATGCAACATCGAAAAATGTCCCGATTGGATAGTCGCTGACACTAGCTCGGTAAGGTTCTGCTGCCAATAGTTTTAGGAACCCGATCGTGATCACCTATTTTTGATTTCAGTGTTCGGTACCGTGCGGCGGCGGTTATCAAAACGTCACTTCCTATTGCGTGTTGGGTGGCAGAATCTACGATACAATGTCGTGCGACCAGAGGACCAAACCGTCCAGCACCAATAAGTGCAACGAGCACGCTTGTGGCCGATGGGCGGCCAGTGATAGTTTCCATCCTTGTTCTGTTACTTGCGGCGAAGGAGTAGAGAGAAGGAAGTACGTAATTGGCTTTTATTATTTATTTAAATACAAACTAGTAAACATTATCTCGTTATTTGGGTTCGGGGTTCGACTGTACTATTTATTTATTTTATTAACGCATTCACATTTACCAATAAGATACAAACTAAACAAACTAGAATTAACTTTTTGGCAGAAGTTTTGAACTTTTCTTTAGAGACATTAAAGAACTCAAGTTGCAGTCTGGCCAGTTTCTGGGCATTAGTGGCTCTGGCCACCGCTGGCCACCAGACCACGGATCCGTAGGAAATCCTCGGTCTTATCACAGCAGTGTACAGCCACTGGAGGATGTAAGGTTTTAAACCCCACTTCCTACCTACCGTTCTCCTTAGTTGCCACATAATCGCGGTTGTCTTATTCACCACCTGTTCAACGTGTGCCTTCCACGTCAATTTACTGTCTATGATGCCCCAATAAAAATTATAAAAGAAAATATTCGAATAGTTGAGTATTAAAAATCAAATGCTCAGAAAGATCATGACCTCCTGCTTGGCTATATAGAACTCATACATCCTGTTTCTTTGTATAGTGAATATACCTTAGAAATGTATTCTGTATTTTCTCTATTTTATTCAAGAATGCTCCTTAGATAAGATATATACATTATTTTAATAATAATGAATTTCGTTGAAAGCAGATATTAATTTAGTACTTTAGCCATGGAAGCAGCTGAATTAGGTGTCTTTTTTCTATAGGCATGTATGCAAGAAATTTGACACCGAGGAGGTCTTGGCCCAAGAGTACTGCAGAGGTATCAGGATGCCCAGAGAAGAGAGTAGAAAATGTTTTAAAGAATGCGACGTAAGTATATTAATTTGCGTTTTGATTCAACACTTGAGTATATTCGTTTATTCATAGAGAATGGCTCCTTACTCTCCATACGACAAACAGAGGTACAACTACAACGTGATAAACGACAATAGCGTATACGATCGTTACGACCGATACAGAACGTTCCAGTGGATACCTGGAGATTGGAGCGCGGTAAGAAATAAATATCGACATATTTTTATCGTTTCGTTAATTATTGTGATGCAATTAGTGTTCCCAAACCTGCGAGGGCGGCATCAGCACTCAAACCTTCAACTGTCGCAACGAGTTAGGAGAGGAGAACCCCCTGATGTGCGACCCTTACCAAAAGCCCCAGAACGTCATCCAGTGCAACGACCGACCGTGCCCCAAGTGGAAAACGGGCGATTGGAGTCCGAACTGCGACTCCAAGTGCGAGAGGCACAGACAGGTCAGGTGTATGGACGACAAAAGTAAGCGGTTTTTAGGCTCCTTTATGCCAACAAGGCGTAAAGACATCACAGAGATTCATTTTTGTTTTCAGTGACTACATTCGAAGACAATCACTGTGACCTCAAAAAGAAACCCAACGATTCCACCAAGTGTCCGCTAGCCGAGTGTCCGCACGCCACCAGCGGAATTTCCAGGAACTATTTTGATACCAAAGAGAACCAGGACAAGAGGTATAGGTGGAAGACGGGAGCGTGGAAACAGGTACGTTTCAAACTTAACAAGTAGATAGATATTGAATCACATTTCACCACTTAACCAGTAGAATACCCACAATTCTATTATATAACACACACTTCGTATCGCTTATAACATCACTCGCTCTCTGTAAATAGTGCTCCACGAACTGCGGCAAGGGCACGCGCAGGCGCATCATCGAGTGCGAGGACTCGCTCAACGACATTGTAGTGGTAGACTCGCTTTGCAGGCACAAACAGAAACCCAAGACGTCCAAGCCTTGCGAAAGGTACCAGTGCAAGTACGCTTGGATAGAAGGACCATGGGCATCTGTAAGTCTTTTTTAGCTTATAGTATTTTTGTACCATGTTCATTTTTCATGGTGTAGGTAGAAGTTAGAATCTTAATAACTGTATATTGTAACAATGGTGGCGTCGAGTCTCACGCCAGAATTTAATGAGGCGTTAAAATCATGAGATTGAATATCTTACTGCTGCTCCCCGATTGGATTTAAGTCAGCGGCAGGAACAATACTCCCCAACATAATACTATTTTGTCTCACGAATAATAATAATATGAAAACGAAATACTAATCTTAGTGAGAAGCAGGTTTCAGTATATATTTCATTTTTGTGATCTCGCCTCCAATGTCGCAATCGGCCATGGTTTATTTCGCGAAGAACAAACGGCCCATGGCCGACTTCGACATTGGAGGCTGGATCACAAAAATTAAATATATTATATTGATACCTACTTCACCCTAATTATTCATACTTGTAAATAACTGTTTTGTGTGAATCGTTGTTGGAAAAGTTGTAAGATTGGATTGTCGTATTGCATTTCTTATTTTTTTCCTGATTTTGGGTATGCCTTGGGTTAGTTTTGGTTAGTTCCGGTCCGGTGAGCCCCCGTAGCGAGCGAAGCGAGCGGAGGGCTATGCGTGAAATGAAATGTTCTAACCTCATTATTGTTGAAGACTTCACAAGACCCATCCGCACATGCGCACTCGAAGACTTCTCTCAGGTTTCTAACGCCTCGTAGAATTTGAGTCGGAAGAAAACGCGAATTTTGCATGTTGTGAAAAGAGAGTAAATAGTACTCTTGTGTGCATAACGTGTGGAAGAGTCTTTCATTCATCGTGTGCTATAAGAGATTCGCGATATAAAGTGAAAATCTTGGAAAAAACGCGATTAGTGTGGATAGACCATGGAGGTCAAAGTCCACAATTCCCATCAGCTGATAATGGTTAAAAAAAGAGAATAAAAAAAATGAAGTCTTTATTACATGAAATGAGAAGTAAGAACCAAATTCTCGAAGAAAATAACTCGTTGCTGAGGGAGAAAGTTAGGAATTTGGAAGAAAAACGGTTCAAAAATGAAGATCCAAAGGTAAATAATCAACCAAAACAAAGAAAAGGGCGGGAAGAAACATAAATACATGGCAACACCATAAATCCATTACCGTCGTACGAATCTGTTGCGGCCCCGGCAACTCTGCACGGAGAACTTGCCAGCATAACTTAAAACGATGAAGAAAATGACAACCATATACCCCAAAAACAATGATAATAGGACGATGGAAAGGTAAAGAAAAACCAATCCAAAATCCTCATATTGAGGAGCAAATTAAACTCTATCAGGACTAGAAGTGGAAAGATCACCTGCGAAAAAGCAAGGCCACTCGAAAAACTGGCAACAGAAACCACTCGAAAGCCTTTCTACCGTCCAAGCCAATGAAAACCAACAAAAAAAATTTGGCTGTGTCTGTCTAACGTTAAAGAGACGGTAAATGAAGAAATAATTAAGAATTATATTATATTAGTTCATAGAGAACAGTTTTGGCCATTGGGAATCGGTTTTCAGCGATTTGACCTCTCTGGGGCGCATTTTTTTAGATCAGAATTTCTGTTAAGGTGCGTACAGACCTGACATGACGCGCGCGCGACACGCACGCGACAGTCCAAAATTCTAAGGCGCGTCGCTACCCGTCTGCTGTCGGTTTCTCGACGGGAGATCAATGAAATAGCGAGGCGCAGTGTGGACGGGTAGTAGTAGGAGCGTAGCAATCGCGCGAGAATCAATGAAGAAGTGCAATAGAACTTAGTCGCGTGGCGCGCGCGTCTCTCTACATGGCTCACAGCAGGCGCGCGAGAAAACCGTGCGCGGCGCGTTCGCGTAGCAGGCGCGCGGTCGGTGCGTCGCGTGCGTGTCGCGCGCGCGTCTCGTCAGGTCTGTACGCACCTTTATAGAGAATATTATGGCGGACACAGTTCAGAATTTCTATTCAATTTTATTTTCTTGTTTTGATTGATTTGTCTCAGTGAAGGTTTTTAGGGTCAAGTTTCGTCTAGCGGAAATCCGTTAGGAAGAAATTAATTTCATTTTTGGCAATTAGAGTACCTCTCTCAACGCAGAACAATCAATATTTTTCGCCGCAAATACATTAATCTAATTTTCAAAAAAAAAATAAAAAATAAAAGAGCGGAAATTCATTAGAAAAAAATTCTTGGGTAAAATTTCGCTTAGCTGAAACCAGTTATATAAAAACATATTTCTGCTTTATCTTCTAAACACTTTTCTATACATAAACACAGGAAAAACTTGTTGCGGAAATACATAATTTTTAATTTTTTAATAGAATATTATAACCTTTAGAATAACTGAAATGACTTACACGAATGCATATTTTTGTTTCACATTTCACACATTCTTCTAAACATAAACATACAAATATATCCTTGCGGAAATTCGTCATTTTCAATTTTTGATAGAGAAAACCTTTCTTCACACAAGTGCGTAGTGGCTTAAACGAGACGAAACTAACCGAAGCTAACCTAAACTAACCAAAGCTAACAGAAATTGTTTCGACTAGGCTTGCGTGAAAAAAGGCTTGCGCTTCGCGCAATCCTTTCTTCACCCGAGTGCATAGTGGCTTAAACGAGACGAAACTAACCCAAATCAACCAAAGCTAACCCAAACTAACAAAAGCTTACCCAATAACCGAAATTGTTTCGCATAGGACGAGACGAAATTAACCAAAGCTAGCGCAAACTAATCAAAGCTAACCTAAATTAACCCCAACTACCCGAAGCTAACCAAAATTGTTTCGTATAGGCTTGCGTGAAGAAAAGCACGCAGTTTGAGTTAGTTTCGTCTCGATTAAGACACTCTGCAAGTGCGTAGTGTCTTCAACGAGACGAAACTTACCTAAACTAACCCAAACTAACTCAAAAAATGAAAATAACTTATTTCCCCAGAATTTTTTTTATGATTTTGTATTTGGAGAGGTTGCTCTATACGAATATAGGTTTTTCTGGACCGGCCTATAGCAAAAAAATTAATGGGAAAATTATCCAAATACAAAGAAAAATCTAATTTTCTGGAAAACAAAATATTTGCGATGAAATGAAACTTTATTTTTGTGCTAATATTCTTGTGTAGAATCGTCCTATAGAACGATTTACTTGAGCCGGTTTTTAGGCCGTCCGTTAACTTTTCACAGCTGTTTTCTAAGGAACTTAAAAGTTAAATTTTTCAAAAGAAGATTGTACATAAAACAAACAGACTATAACCACTACAGTCACCTGCGGAGGCAAAGTCAACAGCTGTCCAAGCATTGCCTTGAGCTCTTTACAAGTAGAGCTGAGAATTCTATAAATAATGATCCTAAGAACTTTTGGAACTTTGTTCACTCTAAATCAGGCTCTGGTACTGTGCCTCAGGTTATGCATCCTGAAGATGCTACAGCTGACCAGGGCAATGATATAGCAAACTTGTTTGCAGAGTTTTTCCTCTGTGTATAATCCGCAGCGGAATACCGGTCCAGATGAGGCAGTCAGTACACATTGTAAGGGTATAAGTATATACCCTGTATATCGACAGGAAATTGTAATTACTAAATATTATAATAACGTATTTTATAAACTGCATACTATTGCACACGATGACAAAACACGCTGATCTGATTGGAGTTCATATTTGGTAATGTAAACTGCGTATCATCATTGATCATTAACATCATATATATCAATATTGTAAGACTGTTCATTATACACAATCAACTCAAGTCTATCATTTGGGTCTCGGATGAACGAGCTTGACTCAACTGGTAACTTAAGGGGACATAATATAGCACCCCTTGGTTGAGTCTTTATAACATGACAACCTTGCTGTAATCAATATTAGGGCCTTTGAAATCGAAAGAGTAACACATTCCCTTGACCCGAATAAGGGCAAAGACCCTGATGGCAACCCCAACAGAGTTTTGAGGTCCTGCTCCCACACTCTTTAGCACCCTTTGTATCTGATATTTATCCAATCTCTAAAGTCTGGCTCTTTTCCCGAGGTCTGGAAGGTTTCGTATGTTGCCCCCATTCACAAGGGGGTGCGAGAAACAATGTCAATAACTACAGACCAATAAGTAGGTATAGAGGCATCAGTTCCAAAAGTTTTTGAACAATGCGTCATTGCAGTATTATCGGCCCATTTCCAAGAAAAGATATTATCTAGACAGCATGGCTTCACCCTTGGTCGCTCTGTTGACACAACCTATATACCATCTTTCCAAATTTTAATAAAGGGCTTAAAACACATGCCATATATATATAGATTTCAGCAAGGTCCCCCACTCTTTGCTACTGATTTATAAATTTTATTCACTTTATTCACTTAAATCTTTTTGCGATAATCAGCGCGGTAGTTCCGCACAGTTTAACACCAAGTTGGGATACTTCTGGTTAATCTGCCTTAAAAGGCAAAATCTATGCCTCATTTCTCTCAGAGAATTGTCAAACTAACTAGACGCCCCTAAGCTCCTGGCTGTGTTAACTGATTTGGATTTCAACTCAAAAGAATAAAGGTAGGCATCAATAAGGTGCAACACGTTTTTCTTATTAAAGATAGCAAGTAAAGATTCTACTTAAAAAAACAAACCTAGCACTGGAGAGTCGTGTTGCAAAGCCGGGCTCCGGTAATGGAGTCGTAGAGCGCCACCAGTTCTTCCCAACTAAACTGGAAAAGCTTCACTGGTGTTGTACGGGGTTGCTAGGCACACTTATCAAACAAAGGAACTCAATCTTAACTTAACAAGAAAACATAATATAAAATTTAAGGAACAATCTATTTGATAAACCTTTAAAAATCTAATCACGGGAGGGTAGCCCATTCCTACTACCCAGTGCCACCAACCGAATATTATAAAAGTTACAATCGGCCGCGTGGAAAGATAAATATCAGAGGTCCCAAAAAATTATCAGAAATGATCAGCCGGTGACTGGAATTAAGCAACCGGGGGTTCCAAAAACCTAACCCAAACTAACCCAAAAAGTTATGAAATATTCAAACCGAAAATGAAATATGAATCTGACGGATCTATGAGATTTTACAGTAGGTTTTATTAACCCAACTCTTAAAAATATAGGACGGTTTGCTGGCCGTTCTACGGTAATGTAATATAAATTAAGCAAAGTTATACTAATAACATAATATCCTATTTTAGTGATTTGATCAAACCTAAGCAATCTGTGGTTCGCTTATCGACTAAAATAAATGCAGTCACAAAGTGCCTGAGGGCTGCATAAGAGAAAGGAATGATCAAAACAGCTACTCAAGGCCACAACAGTATTATAAAAGCTAGTACAAATATATCATTAATCTATATGTAGAATAAAATTAAATTACATTAATAAATGCGGCAACCTTAAGCTTATTGACAACAAATCGAATCAATAAATTTAGAATTAATGAATTAATTAACCGAAGAGTATTGACCTCTTTTCAATAATTCTTGCCGCAAAATACAGCATCTTTTTTTTGCTAAATGCTGCATTAAAAATATTTTATACTGGTCAAATCAGACTGACAGAGAGACATCACCAACAGTAGCCATATATGAGAATCCAGGAATATTTGTAAAAACATTATCCAGGGTGGGCTCTTTTATTGATGGATTAAATCCTAAAATTTTGTTAATTTTTGATATTGTCATTTTTTGTATTAATATTTTAAATGTCGGATTAAAGTAGAAAAAATATTTTAAATAATATTGTTTACAGAATGTATCAGATAAACAGGGTCTGTATGCAATTTAGATAGTTTCAGATATCTTCTTCGGTAGCTGATGGTATTGCTTTCATGCTTTCTTACTTTATTCCTCAAATACAAGTGCAGTTTGGGTTCTGGAAATTAGGAAATTAGGACCCACCTAAGATCCTAAGTTAAATGAAGCTATATTAAGATTTTTTCATCGTCTTAGAATATTAATTTTAAATACATTTATACCGTGTCAATCAAGAATTACAATTATTGCAGTTCTAGTTTTTTACACGATATCGTATTGTTTAGTGTTCCAAGTCTTGCGGCCAAGGTGTCAAGACACGCAACGTGACGTGCCACAAGGTCCATCAGGGCGGTATCGTCGACCCGATGCCCCTTCCGGAGAGTCAGCATAGAATGATTCACAAAAACTACTGCAGCATGTACACCAAACCGAGCATCGCCAGCAAATGCTTGCTGAGCCATTGCGGCGACGAGTACATGTGGCAACCGGAGGAATGGAAACCGGTAGGTTTAGAAGCATCTCACTAGGTCAGATAATGCGTCAACGTTACGTGACATTTTTATAATAAATACAGCATGGCTCCACCTTTATTTTTCAGTGTTCTCACCCATGTGGCAGAAAAGGAAGACAGTTCAGGGTTCTCAATTGTATCAATGTGCGCACCAAGCAGAGAGTACCCCGACATTTCTGTCCCAAGAGTTTGAGGCCTATCAAGAAACGGAAATGTAACCAAATGAGATGTAAGTTTTGGACATCTTGTGCTTTTGATAGTTTTTTATATTTAATCCATTCCCCCTTTATGCAGGTTTGTATAAGAGTTGTAAGGAAATTAAACACTATTTGCGGACCAAAGAAAATAGGGAGTACTTGATCTCGCTGAATGGTAGAGCGGTAAATGTGTACTGCTACAAGATGGACACCGCCGAGCCTCAAGAGTACATAAGTCTGCATCCGGACAAAGAAAATTACGCGGAAGTATACGACAAAAGGTGAGACAAAGAATTTATAGCAATAGTAATCTATCTAACTCTGTTTTTCTATGTTTTATATGAAGACTTATGGTCCTTGACTCGTGTCCCTATGGTGGAGAGAGACGGGATAATTGCCCGTGCGACCAGGTCGGCCCGGAAAGATCCGGAGTAACGAAGTTTTGGAAAGTCAGACTGAACACTACCTCGCTGCAAATTATTGGTATGTATTAAAATGTTTCAAAGATGTCTAAGCTTTGATGTAATCGCAGCAAATGTAAAAGCTGTTGATTTTACTCTCCTCTTAGAAATCCCTTTTTGTTTTCGGCCAGTTTACCAGCCTATTACCGGTTTTATTTCATTCAAGTAGAGCAGCGGCGTGCGGTCCATGGAAGCTTTTAAAATTCTAGAAACTAAACTATTTTGTCTCAATAATAATAATTAGTGTGAAGTAGGTATCAGTATATATTTCATTTTTGTGATCTCGCCTCCAACGTCGCAATCGGCCATGGTTCATGTCGATAAGAACAAACGGCCCATGGCCGACTTTGACATTGGAGGCTGGATCACAAAAATGAAATTTATACTGATACCTACTTCTCATTAATTATTCATACTTATTATTATTGGGACAAAATACTACTAAAGTGGGGAGCATTGTTTCTAGAATTTTAAGGGAAGCAATGCTTTCATTGCAAGGTTGGCCAGTGTCTGAGGGATGAAGTTTTGCATCTAGGCCTGTAGGGTGGCCTTGATCATGTTATTATTGTGGGATTTAATAGATGGGTTTGTTAAGCGCATACGGGGGTCTTCTTCAAAAATAAACTTGTAATTATTTTTGTAAATTTCTTTTCAAGAAGCCGCAGTTGTTGTACCCATTGAAATTTTGTGTCTATGATGTACTCATTCTAAATAAATATTAAAATTAAATCATATCAAATAGAGCTTCAAAGCATCTTAATTCTAATCTTAGAAACGATATATCGTATGGTTCCTTATTTTTATCATTCGAATTGTAGTATTTGAACCACTATTTTATTACAGGTCACGATTTTACATTTTCGAAACAAGTGAAAGGAGCCCAAATACCCTACGGTACCTCTGGGGATTGTTACAGCCGCAGTCCACACGGATGTCCCCAGGGCAAATTTTCTGTAGATTTGACGCACACGTCCTTTAAGCTGGCCGATCACATCCAATGGAAGAAAACGGGACAGTACGTGTCTGGACACATTTCTAGACCGGTATGTATTATTTGCCCTGAACTGATGGAAGTGTTGTTTTCGGATAGATTCATTCTGCTTTGAAAACATCAATCAACATCATCTATTAGTTAAATTCCAGTAGTTTATAATGCTATAAGCCAGCGGCGTGCGGTCCATGGAAGCAATGAAAGCATTGCTTCCCATAAAATTTTAGAAACAATGATCCCCAATTTAGTACTATTTTGTCTCAATATTAAATTAGTGAGAAGTAGGTATCAGTATATATTTCATTTTTGTGATCCAGCCTCCAATGTCGAAGTCGGCCATGGGCCGTTTGTTCTTATCGACATGAACCATGGCCGATTGCGACATTGGAGGCTGGATCACAAAAATGAAATATATACTGAACCTACTTCATACTAATTATTTATACTTATTATTATTGAGACAAAATAGTACTAAATTGGGTAGCATTGTTTCTAGAATTTTAAGGAAAGCAATGCTTCCCTTGCTTCCATGGACCGCACGCCGCTGCTATAAGCATATTTTACATGTTATTAGTCTATTGCGGCGCTACTTTTCTTCCCTCCGCACTTTATTTATTTATTTATTTACTTATTGATTTATTTATTACAGTCTTTAAGATTTTACAGCAATAACTACTTATTTAATATTATTTTTATTTTTTTTTATACAGTAACAAAGGAAAGAGGTAACAACGTATCACATTACTCAAACCAAAATACAGCCAATATTATTCCATGACACATTCCACACAGGGAATTATATATCACAAAAATTCATGAAGCAAGACTATTCCAAAAGCTTTAACTGAAGATTCTTTTTAAACGATAGTAAACTTGTGGCAAAAAAATCTAAATTATAATCAGTACAATGCAAATTAGTAGATTTTACATTTCTCACTAAAGGTACATTCTGATAGTAATTTGTTCTACAGTATGGGATGCTGAATAAATCCAAGTTTCTCAGTCTATGAGCAGATACATTAAACTTTATTTTGGAGAAAATTATTGTATTGGAGAGCTAGAGAGATTACTAACAATTTTGAATAAGGTCAAAATATCTGCAAAAGGTTGCCTTTTCTCTAGTTCTAATATTTTAAAGTGGGATCGAGCCAAAGAGTAATCATGAATTGCAATCTGGAAAACCGTTTTATAGTACAGGAATCTTAAAAATTTGTTCTGTATTTTTTCAGTCTATCAATGTTACTTTTACATTTCGTATTCCAAGTTACAGAAGCTTGAAGTTTAACAATGCACCATTCAAATGTTTTTTTACGGAAAAATTTGAAATTTTGGCTGAAGATATGGTTTATGAAAACTCAGGTTTTTCACTAAAAAACCAATGAATATCACTTCCGTTTTGACCGGAAGTGAGCATGAGGCAAAATTTCAAATACAACCCTGCATATATTTTTACATATTTGAATAGAGCTTGAAATTCCCTTTTTAACGATCACAAGTTGTTTTTTTTTTCAAAATGGAGGCGTAGATGGCATTTATCCCAAATTAAATATGGCGGTATTTTGACAACACCAATGGAGTTTTTGTCAAACTGACCGTTGATATAAAAGACAAGATAGGTTTTCCTGCAGATTTTTCTCACTGTTGGAAATTCTAGATAATTGTTATAAAATTGAAGCATTTTTAGTTTTTCCTTAAAATGTCAAAATGTATGTAAATTTTTCTCGAAAATTTGAATAGAAGCCTGAACATATTTTAACACATTTGGATAGAGCTCGAAATTCCCTTTTAAACCATGTATCACAAGTGGCCGTTCTTTTTAAAAATGGCGGCGCGACGCCATATTGAATTATGCTTTCTACAACGCCATCTTTAAAAAGAATGGCCACTTGTGATACATCGTTCAAAATGGAATTTCGACCTCTATCTAAATGTTCAAAAAGATGTATAGGGTCCTATTCAAAATTTCGAGAAAAATTAAAAATGCTTCAATTTTATAACAATTATTTAGAATTTCCAATAGTTAGAAAAATCTGCAAGAAAACCTATCTTGTCTCCTATATCAACGGACAGTTTGACAAAAAATCCATTGGTGATGTCAAAATGCCGCCATGTTGAATTTGGAATAAATGCCCTCTACGCCGCCATTTTGAAAAAAAATTACAACTTGTGATACATCGCTAAAAAGGGAATTACAAGCTCTATTCAAATATGTAAAAATATTTGCAGGGTTGTATTTGAAATTCTTGCCTCATGCTCACTTCCGTTCAAACCGGAAGTGACATTCATTTGTTTTTTAGTGAAAAATCTGAGTTTTCGTAAACCATATCTTCAGCCAAAATATCAAATTTCTCATTAAAAAAACATTTGAATGGTGCGTTGTTAAACGATTTCGTTGACACCCCCGTAAAGTAATTATGGTTTTAGGGTTATGAAAATCAACACATAAAGCCCAAGATTCCGTTACACTCATTAAGAAGTTTATCAATGTGGAGATGAAATATCATTTTAGTGTCAAATAGCACTCCCAGATCCTTGATATGGAGACCTCTTTTTAAAGAAGAATTGACCAATAATTGTCGACCCACGAGAAAAGGTCATGATGGAGCATTTATCAAATATCAAAAATAGTTGATTCTCATCACAAAATTTTACCAAGTTATAAATACTGTTTTGAAGAGTTTTACAGTCCGAAACAGTCAATTCTAAGAAAGATTTTCAGATCATCGACATCGACCTAGCAAAGGAACAGGCAATAACAACAACAAGATGGGAGTCCTGCGGTTCACCTGAAGAGTGAGAAAATCTCTCCGAACAGAACCCCAGAAGAGCCACAAACATTGACCTATTCAGTAGATATGATTCAATCCATCCAAGATCACCACAGATCCCCATCTCTGCCAACCCTTGAAGCATGATATTGTGACAAATCGTGTCAAATGCTTTACTAAAACCCATGTAAATCATCAACCTGGCAAAACGAGTCAAAAGACTCATAAATGTATTGTGAATACTCAATCAAGTTTAACTCTAGACTAATTTTTTGCAAAAACCATACTGCTCTGGAATTAAATCATTTATAACAAAATTAAAAATATAAGGATAAACAAGTTTTTCGAAGAACCTGGGGAATGTGCAGAGTTTCCTGATAGGTCTGTAATTTTTGACTTCGTTTCTTGGCCCATTTTTATAAATTGGAACAATAGATGAAACTTTCCATATATCTGGAAAAAGATTGATTAAAAAGTGATGTAAGTGGCACACAGAGTGAAGCCGCCCGTCTTTTTGCAAAGATGGCCAAGATTTCATCCGGTCCTGCCCCTTTTTGCTCATTCAAGTTCCCCAAAGCTTCTGGAACTTCAGCTTCATGCTTCATTCAACATAATCTTACAGAAAGATCTACCCTTATTGATTTGACAATGCTTGCTTCTTTTAGCCTTATTTGTATCAGCTTGTGACATTCCGTTTTGGTCACTAACTAAAAGTGAATTTCTAGAACGCCCCTGGTACTATTTTGGGTTTCCGCTTCAGTTCGACATTTAAATTCGATATTTAATTTAAACTCATATCTCATATCTCGTGACTTTATTAATTGCATTCCGCTTTTTATTTCTATCGGACTCGATTTAATAGCTTAATTGATCGGCGTGACGTTATCTTAATTAGAGATTAATTAAGGTTGATAGGCATTTGTATTCAGATGGCCCAGTCATTTGTATTTACCGGGTTTCGCGATTAATCTAATTAATCGTTTTCATTCATTTCGGACTCGATTCTTTAGCTTGATTAATTGGCGTGACGTCATACTAATTAGAGATTAACTAAGGCTTATAGGTATTTATATTCGGATGGCTTTGTTTATTATTTAATAATTATTGAGTTAACCGTTTTCATTCATTTCGGACTCGATTTAATTAGCTTAATTGATCGGCGTGACGTCATAGTAATTAGAGATTAATTAAGGCTTTTGGGCTTTTATATTTGAACGGAATAGTCATTGTTATTTATTCAATGGGTCTTGCGATTGGCCTAGTTAATCGTTTTTATTTTATTTCCGATGAATGTAGATTTTCGATAATTAAGTAGTTTAATTTATTTGACCTTTCTGAGGCGGTTTAGCAGAGAGTGTAAAATCTAACCATTGATTATTATGTTGCTTTATTAAAGGCATCTATTGTTTACAGCAATAGGTCGTTACTAATGCCAAAAACTGCTAATTTCATATTTATTTTATTATCGAAGTTAGAATTGATGCAGTGGGGAATTTTTATTTTTATCTTTAATTTTAATAATGAATTTTGCAATTAACTTCTAGTGATTCGTGTGGGTAGTTGATTTCAACTATTAATTAGACCCTAAACCGGGAAATTTGGTTGTTTGTTAATCGTTAGGCAATGTAGTTTTGTTTATTATTAGTTTTCATTACTTAGGGAAGCCATCAGATCACGTTATTGAATGCAGATTACGTATTTTCGCATATTTTCGTTCATTGTTGTTTACTTTATTCTTGAATTATTAAAATAAAGGTAGAGGCACGCTATCTATTTGATATTGGACAGTCGTTCGGACCATTTATTTGCCAAATTCGTTTAGTACGATGTTTTTTATTAAAGTATTAGTGCTTTTTGTTCATTATATGGACCGTACTTGAACTTTTCTCTTAAATTATTAAAATTCAGGATGGGTTATGCTTTCTATTTGATAATAATATTGGAAGGTCATTCAGATCATTTATTTGTCAAATTTGTTTAGTATGACTTTTCTTTAAAGTTTATTTTAGTGCTTTATGTTCATTATATAGATCATACTTGAACTGTTTTATCAATTTGGTATGAATATTATCTGTACCAGACTTGGTAAAAAAAATTAATTACATTCATTTATCTTCTTTTTTTCTTACTATTGCTGTCTTTTACTGTATTCAAGGATTATGTACGTTTAATTTGCTGTGCCGTACTCGGTCCAAATCGTTGGACTGTTTTTCCCCTCTTTCTAAATGCTGTAATGTTATTTTTAACGGATGATGTCGGCTTCCCTTGGGCGAATTGAACCTTTTTAGTTTTCTGCATAACTAATATTAAGATTGTGAATATCATTTGGATGTACAGTTTGATGGCAAGCTACAGTTTCCTTTTCATATAAATGTCATTGTATCACAGTCACTTAAAATGTTGTCATGTCATCTAAAGAATTTGATATTCTCACACTGAAAATATACTGTAGTTTAGTCAGATCAAATTTAGAGTATGTGGAGCCTTCATTACATGGTCTACTCAAAGAGCATCGAGAGTGTACAGAATAGGTCTTTGAGGATGGGTGCCTGTAGATAGGGATTGTTAGGCGACGAACATGCCAACTCGACTGTCAGGTGACGTCTGGGCCTTAATACTTATTGGGACCTATTATTTATTTTCAAAAATTTAAATGAGTATATTGATTGCCCGAAATCACTGGGTCTACTTAATTGAGTGTACCTGATCACGTGCCCTTTCATCACACTAATTAAGGCTTAATTGAACCAATCACAAGGTTGCTTAGAGTGGCTAATCTATATTCTAGTCAGTTCGATCTATTTCTCTGTCCATGTATCAAACAATTTAAAACCTCTTTAAGTAGACTACTGACACTGTCTCAGATAAATCCACAGCAGATGCGAAGGGTAGGCAAATTCCTCGCCAGCCAACTTTGACCTTGACGTGGTGGTTATACGCGGCCTGCACCAAATAATCTGGGTATGATTATAGAATTGCTCTTCAAAATTAAAATAATTGGTCTGCACCAATTAAATGATGTTTTGTTTTGTTGGTGGACTGGTTCAGGAAAAATACAAATTTGCATTAGCCTTTCACTTTCTTTTTTCCCAACAGGCGGTCATGGAAATCTAGTGATATTATGGCTACACTGACTTTCACAGAAATTCCCCTAATACGCTTTAATGGTTATTTTTGCCAAGCAAAGTTTTCGATGTGAATAATATCTTTTTTTGAGGCATTTCTTTGAATTTGTTTAAAGACTTTTTGGATTTACTTGAAAGAGTAGAGGGTTAACGGGAGCGTTTAAATTGGCCGCAAGGTCAAGGACAAAGACATTTCTGTGTCAGTGTCAAAATATATTTTTTTTGGCACTTTCCTAAGCAATTTTGCCAACCTATTTAAGGGGCCGCGCCTAGATCTATGATCGCCCGGGTGCTAGCAAGGTTTTTGCACCCCTTGTTATACGTAAGTAGCTAAAGAAAAAATTTTGATAGTTCAGACTAGGGTTCATATGTGATTTTGTTTTTTACGAAAACAGAATTCACATAAAAAACACATTTAGAATAAAAAATATTATTTTAATTACATTTTAATATTATACAGTTTCAGTATTTCTTATCATTTATTTTTTTAATCTGCAATTTTGATGCAAAGTACAATTTTTTCATATCTATATTTTTAAACAAATGTCAAAATCGTTAAAAAAAATATGAAATAATAATTATATAATAACTGAAGTGAAACTTCTGAGAGATATTCGGAATTGAGTTTTTTGCAGCTTATTTTATCTCAACTTTTGCCCCCGGTTTCGACATTTTTTTAAATATTTTTTTTTGCTTTTTTTAAACCTTTTTTTGCCGAAAACTACGTTTAACTTTTTTTAATTATTTTTTTTTATTTCGTTTTATAATACTTTTATTGACTTTCTGAACAATTTTTTCTTTTTTTTTTCTTTCAAATAAGATTTTTTTCTTATTTGGTTTTATCACTTTTATTAACTTCTCGAACAATCGTTTATATTTTTTTTTATTTTTTTTTTCTTTCTTTTTATAATACTTTTATTAAAATGCCGAACGTTTTTTTCAATTTTTTCAAAAACGTTCGTTTAAATTTAACTTTTTTTTATTATTTAGTTTTTGATTTCGTTTTATAATACTTTTATTAACTTTCCGAACAATTTTTTTTTGTGTCCATTTTTTATCTTATTTGGTTTTATAACACTTTTATTCTCGAACAATCTTTTATATATTTTTTTAATTTTTTTTTCTTTCTTTTTATAATACTTTTATTAGCATTCCGAAATTTTTTTATGTTTGTTTCAATTTTTTTTCCAAAAGCATTTTTTTGTACTTGCCATCGCCGACCTCGTAGCCGAACACCGCGTTTCTAACTTTTTTTTTATTATTTTCTTTTTGATTTCGTTTAATAATACTTTTATTAACTTTCCGAACAATTTTTTCTTATGTTTTCTTTCACTTTTTTTCTTATTTGGTTTTATAACACTTTTATTAACTTCTCGAACAATCTTTTATATATTTTTTTTTTATTTTTTTCCAAAAGCATTTTTTCTTACTTGCCATCCCCGACCTCGTAGCTGAACTCTTTCGCCATTTTTCACCAAAAACCGCGTTTCTAACTTGTTTTTATTATTTTATTTTTGATTTCGTTTTATAATACTTTTATTAACTTTCCGAACAATTTTTTCTTATTTTTTCCTTCAGTTTTTTTTTCTGATTTGGTTTTATAACACTTTTATTAACTTCTCGAAAAATCTTTTATATTTTTTATTATTTTTTTTTTCTTTTTTTTATAATGCTTTTATTAACATTCCGAACATTTTTTACGTTTGTTTCAATTTTTTTAAAAATTTTCGTTTTCTTTTCCTAAAGCATTTTGTTCCTTACTTGCCATCCCTGATCTCGTAGCTGAACTCTTTTGCCTTTTTTCGCCAAAAACCGCGTTTCTAACTTTTTTTCATTAAGGTTTTTCTTATTTCGTTTTATAATACTTTTATTAACTTTCCGAACAGTTTTTTACGTTCTTTTTTTCAATTTTTTCCCATTTATTCGAAAATGTATGGTTGTCCAGGTATTCCCACTGATGACCACGTGTCACGGGGTCATCCCTTGTCAGATTTTCGATCCGAGCATCCGTTGCATATTTGTTTTTTCCCCAAATCCCCCCTTCAGTTAGAGCTCTGGTTCCCCCCATATGTTTAAAAGTAGTACCCCATGAGGCGCACCTACCATAAAAAGTTCGACCTCATAAGTCTTCCCGTTCTCCCGAAATTAATTGTTTTAATTTTTTCTTCTCCCCCCTCTCCTGGCCGAACGGGGCACGTGGTGCTGTGTTCCTCCAGGATTCTCATTTTCCCGGCTCCTGAAACTTTGGAAATAAGTTTGCGGGAGTGTGCATTAAACAACATTTATACATACCTTTCAGGATCGCGGGGTAATTTAAATAATGACCGCTTCTAGTAGAACAATTCATAAATATATAAAGGCATTTTTAACAAAAATAAAATAAAAAATATTTTTCGAAACGCTCTCGGACTAAACCACAAGACTCGCGTTTAGAATCACACTAGAGCGTGCCCT
>MU182744.1:122439-135837 GCA_016904865.1 Pissodes strobi
TGAAAAAATTTGGAGCCGATGAAAAAGTTCTGTAGTCCCAGCTGGAGGGACGAAGAGCCATTGATTAGAAGCACCAAAATCGACTGAGGGAAAATCATTATAATAGGGTTGAGTATGTGTGTACGATTTCTCTAACGATTGATAGCGGCAATATTGGATGCTGCCTTAGAAGAGAAGCAATGCAAAATTCCCGAAGATTTATGATTTTTGTCTAAATGCCCCATTGTCGGGGACAATTTTGTTTTAATATTAAAAGTGTAGCACAAACGCTTCTCTTTGCAATATTTTTCTAAATAATTGAAGATTGATTGGGCCATTCCCATTAATTTTCCGTAGAAGGCCCTATATGTTTTGTTATCAAATTAAACGTAATTTATTTATTATTTGTCAATACATTAGGGAAAATACTCTGATAGTGTCTTTACTATAATAATTTTAGCTGTTGTCTGTTGTTCTAGTACATGTCGCGTAATATATTATTATATGTCTTTTTGGGGGGTATCAAAAGTATAGTTATAGAACGGACCCGGTGATAGAATTTGCTATATTAGCAAGGTATGTAATGTACACTTCCAAGTCCATAGGTTCCAAACATGTATGAATACAAAACCATACAATCTAGTCACAAGTTCTGGAGCACTCATAAACACGTTGCGTAAATGAGATTTTGACTAACCTGATGCTTTCCAATTTGCTTCAGTAAAACTATAGAGGGCTTCAGTTTTGATTTAGAGATGGATGAGGGGGTATCCACTGAATGATGATCACTTTAAGTGTATGAGGGAAACAAGAAAAAGCAACGTTTCAAGGGTGTTTGGACCATGACTAGGACGTGCTAAAATATACAGTGCCAGGCATAAAATACGCTCCATATAAGAAAAAATCGTTTGTGGCCGCTATTCTCTGTCAGACACTGTATACGCATTAACTCGTTCAATAACTCCTCGTAATCCAAGTATTATATTTTAGTAAGTACGTATAACACTTTTAAAAGAAATCAAGGTGCCTTTTTATTCTATTCTGTGATTTGATATTTTTTACTGGACCAATATACAGAGCGTTTGCTAAATGTACACAGGGAGGAGACCGCCAATACCAATACTTCGCCCAAAAGTTCGTAATAAACAAACCGGTTGGTCCATCTCATGATGTAGGTAGTCTATTTTCAAGTTGACTAAGGGAAGTAGCATTCAGCATTAGATTTTCAGGTTATTACTTGCAAAGCAAGCTATTTACGTAAAAAGTGGTCAATAGTAAAATCAAGGGAAGAAAATTACCTACAATTTATGTCTCTTCACATTTTTTGTACGTCGTATGGTTTCCACGCAAAAGTGTTGAGGCATCGAGGAACTTTAGTAATTTTTGGAAAATAGAAAAAAATAAATGAAGTGCAACTTTCCCTTTAACTGAATTATTTTATCTGTAGCTCCTTACCTTGCATTTTAATGTGTTTACCTGGAAAACATTCCTAGTTTATTATTCAACCTCCTAATAAGATCAACCAGCGGCCTGCGGTCCATGGAAGCAAGCTTTCCTTAAAATTCTAGAAACAATGCTTTTCAATTTAGTACTATTTTGTCTCAATAATAAATTAGTGAGAAGTAGGTATCAGTATATATTTCATTTTTGTGATTCAGCCTCCAATGTCGCAATCGGCCATGGTACATGTCGAAAAGAACAAACGGCCCATGGCCGACTTCGACATTGGAGGCTGGATCACAAAAATGAAATTTATTCTGATACCTACTTCTCACTAATTTATTATTGAGACAAAATAGTACTAAATTGGGGATCATTGTTTCTAGAATTTTATGGGAAGCAATGCTTTCATTGATTCCATGGACCGCACGCCGCTGAAATCAACCATGTTCGAACATAAAAAAAGATACACAAAGAGACCTGGATTTCAAATGACGGATTCACAAGAAACGACCACGTCATAATAGATAGAAGGCATGGCAGTAATTGCTTGGACGTCAGAAGCCTCAGAGGAGCAGACGCAAATACGGACCACTTCCTAGTAAGGGCAAGGATTAGAATAAGAATATCCACTTGCCCAACGCCTAAGAACAATTTGGGATACGGGAAAACTACAAACAGAAGAGACACAAGAAAGGTACCAAGAACAAATAAAGGAACCTCAAGACGAAAACGGCATAGATGAATTATGGGCTAACATTGAAGAAGCAATAGCCACCGTATCCAAACAGGCACTTGGCAAAAAGAAAAACCAGCGAAAGAAATGGTTCGATGATGGCTGCAATATGACACTTGAAGCACGGAACCTGGCTAGGAAAAAAATGTTACAACATCCAACAGCACCTAATATAGAAGAATATACCAGAACAGCAGCACGCAGAATGGTGAAACGGAAAAAGACGGAATACCAGCTATGGAAGAAAATAGACAGAATAACTGAACAAAAGAAATTTTTAGCGAAATCTCAAAAAGAAATGCACAAACTATCGTGGAATAACTCTTTTGAATATATGCTATGGCATGCATAGTCTCCAGTATCCTGTTAGAAAAAATGAGACCATATTATACCGAAGAAATTGTTGGGGACTACCAATGTGGTTTTAGATCAAATAGGTCCACCGTAGACCAGATTTTTACCATTAGACAAATAACGGAGAAATGCTGGGAATTCGACAAAGAACTCCACCAAATGTTTATTATTGACTTCAAACAGGCATTCGACAGAGTATGTAGATCAAAGTTGTGGCAAGCAATGCAAGAACTTGGATTCCCAAAAAAAACTTATATCGCTGACAATGTATGGAGGATACGCGATGTAAAGTAAGAGTGGGACAGAGTCTCTCCGACTCCTTCAGTATCAATAATGGTCTCAAGCAAGGTGACGCCCCTCTCTCACCTCAGGTCTTTCTTTGACATAGCATTGGAATATGTAATTAGGAACTCCAAATCGAGAAGCCAACTGCTTTCTTTCATCAAGAGGGACCCAAAGTGCTCCTGGCTTTTGCAGACGATGTCGATGTGATTGACAATAGCAGGATCAACCTCAAAGACTCCTTCATAAAGTTGGAAAAGGAAGCAGAAAGCAAAATAAACGAGGACAAGACCAAGTATATGTACCTCAGTAGAAATAATCGGAACCGAGATAGAGTAGGACAAAACTTCTCTATCGGAGACTACAACTTTGAGCGGACAAGACAATTTAAATATCTGCGTTTCCATCAACGCAGATTTTAACACTCGTACACTGGATGGACATAATACCTTCCATGCAATGGGGGGAATACATTTAATTACCCCTAGAAATGATGTTGCACCAGATCAAAGCATTGCCCGAGTAAAGAAAACAATACCAGCTCAACTAGTTGATGAGATGTGAACTGTTTCTTTAAAACATTTTAAGAAAGCAGGTTCTGTTGGCTTGAAGAATATCAACATCTATTTATTTTACCTGATACCGTCACACCCTCTTTGGCAGACCTGATTTGGCTTTGTGGCAAGTGGAAAGATATACCCGGGATTCCAGGATGGAGTGGTTTTATGCAGCAAATCACAAGTGGTCTCCCCTTTGACAAGACTTAGGTTTCATGTCTGCCTTTTATAAATGTTCCACGATCTGATCACAATACAGTATTACTGACTTCGATAGGACAGAGCAAATCGATGAATCAACAAGCAACTGTTAACACCTTCGACCAGCCTTTATACTTTATAGTAGCTTACCAACAAGGAGCTCCCAAAATTTTGATAATGTCATCATCAGACTAGGTGGATTTCATCTTCTGATGTCGTTCTTGAAGGCTATAGGCTACATAATGGATGGTAGTGGTTTGAAAGAGTTCTTCAATTCAATATATGCACTGTTCTCAACAGAGGACAAGCCTGAGCACATACGTTAGCCCAAGTCACTCTTGCGAAAATTATCTTTGAGACAATGGATTTAACCCCTAGACCTTCAAGAAAAACTTGCAGGATCCTTAAATGATGGAGACAGGTCACATATTTTGTTAGAACACGAAAAAGACTTTGTAGGGGAATTAAAAACCAAGTTTTCTGTACAGCTCCAAGCTATAGCTAAGCGTGGTGCTACTTCAAAGCTATGGATTCAATACTTCGAAATGGTTACGCTTGTTAAGCTATTCATTGAAGCTGAAGGAGCAGGGAACTGGAAACTCCATCTCCAAGTTGTCTACCAAATGGTTCTGTATTTCCATGCTACCGGACATTTTTTGTATGCCAAATGTTGCCACCTCTACCTACAAGACATGCACAGTTTAAAAGATAAAATGAGCGCTCAGGAATACGAAATATTCACGGGTGGCAGACTAGCAAATTCTGGTGCGGAACATGGACCGACATGACCATTGAGCAGTCTCTAATGAGGATAATGAAAATTGCTGGAGGGCTGACTCATGGTCGTGGAGTTATTGGAAGTATCCTCTGTAGGTGGACTAAAGGAATTACTTCCCTCTAAAATATTTGTGAGGAAATAGAGATGTGTGGAGTAGCATTCACTAGTTCAGAACAACACTTGGAGATGAGAGAATCGAGAATGAAAAGGGATACAAGTGATTCGAAAAAATTGATGAAGTGATTTACGCAACACTATCATTTTCCTGATGTTACAGACATCTTATCTCTTACCACTGGTGTTGTAGGAGACAGCACCATCAACTGTCACATGGCCAAGGAGACTGGACTTCTCGCAGTTGATAGAATTGTGGACGGTGATTTTGAAACTGTTAAATTCTACAGGAAAGACAGAGTTTTGCCACTTGCTACGTTGAAAAATGCAATCAAAATAAGTGATGAAACCATTCCCATCAATCATATGACCACCATTTTTCTTGATGAAGAAGTTGAAGAGTTCTTAAAATATGTGTTTTTGCCATTTTCTAAAAATTACTGAAGTTCCTCGATGTTTCAACACTCTATTACAAGGAAACCATGCGATGGACAAAAAAATGTTAGAAAAGATAAATTGTAGGTAATTTTCTCCTCTTTATTTTACTACAGGACCACTTTTTACGTAAGTAGCTTGCTTTGCCAGTTATACGGTGAAAACCACTAAAAAACATTATTTTTTAGTGCCTTTTTGATGATTTCTCATATTTGCGGGGAAAATTTTGGTTGGACAACTTCAGAAACATGTTCAGCACCCCAAAACTTTCACTTTAAACTACCGTTTTACTGAACTATCATTTGAAATAAAATAGTTTGGCCCATCTCTCGTTTGTTAGTTTTTTATTATACTACTTCTCAGCTGCCAATTTTCTGAGAAAATTAAAAAAAAAATCTAAAACATTAATTTGAAACACAAAATTCTTCGCAAATAAGTAAATTAAAATAGCTGTAATCAGTGTTCCTAAGGTTTTGTCTCCAGGACTTTCTGGGTAGAAGGAGAAAGTATTTTCATGCAATGACATCTCCTGAGGGATTATTTACGTTCATAATCAAATGAAATTCCCACTTGTGTTTAGCCAACGCCCTGTACAGGTCTATCCAAAGTGGTATTATATTGTTTAAACTGCCAAAACAATAAATGTACAAACCGTATGTATATGTACACCTCATATTGAGGTGCGATTTTATTAGTCTATATTAGGTAGTAGAATATTTTAGGTATTAATTTATGAAATCAATGTAATAAATGCAGGGCGTTTAGTTTTTCTTTCTATATTTAAATCGGCTACTTATAGCACCAAGGTCTCAATTTTATTTTAAACACCCTGTATTTCTAGGAACATGCGTTCTTCCTGCCATGACACTTGTCTCGATTATAAGTTAAGATATTCGTTGCCATAATTAATATTTATTTTTAAATTTTAAACACTAGTTCACGATATGATGTTTCAGATAGTATGATCCATTTTCTTTTTTCTTGATTTTAATTGATAATCAAGATTTAACTAAAAGTATCCTTTGGCGCAATAAAAAGACTTGGTAGACTCAACAACAATTTTCTACAATTAATTAATAATATGTTGTGAACTGTTCAAATTCGTTGTCGAAAAGTCATTATTTGACACAAGAGAGGGTCTATTTACTTAAAGGGCATTATAAAATCAGGTGTCGTTAACCGCACCCTCATTGCGTGCATTTAGGGATCTTTAATGACAAATATACACAAGCATCATAACAAGCGGCTGCTTCTAGATATAGGTACCCTAAGGTTTTTTTGTATTTAAAATGAACTGCCATAACATAATAAAAGTAAACAATAATGGTCCTCTAGTTGTCGAACGTATTCTTAATGCTAATTAAAATTTTTACTCAGCCATACTGCCATGTGTATATATTTGTCTAATATTTATTTATTTTAGTTTCGTAAGTGTCGAGCCGTTTTTTCTATGTATGAAAAGACAAAATAACATGACAATGGATGAGAAACCATGAACGTTCAGTAAGAAAAGACGGCTTTAGGGCTGCCGTGACAAATATGGCAGCTTTTTCGCATTTTTTACTATCGTAAAGACTGTTAAGCTAATAAAAGTGCTATTATATAAAGTGTAGTTAAAATCAATGCAGTTTTATTTTCAATCATCATTGAAGCTTTAATTCAGAAATAAATATTCAAAGTGACATAGGTACTTACATATAGCGGTTTAGGTGCCCATCAGAATATAAAAACTCATGTCATACAAAAACATTCGATATATATATACAAAAAATATAAAACAACATCCTTACACCTCTTCGAGAAGAGGAAATTCATCGTCTCGTCTTGGCAGTAACCCTTCGATATTGTAGAAAGCAGCATGAAGCGTGATTATGACTATGGAAGCACCTAAAAATAATAATTGTCGATTATTTTAATATGTTTATTAATAAAACATTTAATGAAGCCTAATCATTACACTAGTCCCGACAATAAAAATGGAGTCAATATAACAATATACTTACCTATCACCCAAAACATAGCTCCGTGTGCTCCAACTAAATAGTATACAGGCATAGAACACAAGGCAACAAGTCCATATTGTTGAGCTAACGTAAGTTCTTTCCCAAATAAAACAAACTTCTTTTGTAAATGTCTTTGATTCAGCTTATACCCTGCATAGAATGATACAGCTATCGCTAGTAAAATTAAGGGTGAAGTGATTCTAAAATTGAACAATATGTACAGAGAAAAGTTGTTGTAGAATATCGAAATAGTACTCACAGGCAATATAAAATCAGGCCCAGAAAAACAAACAAATAATTCGCCTGAAAATATTCTATATTTCTCATTATCCTCTTGCCAAGTCGGGGTATCGAAGGTGGCGGTTTGAAATTTGAGGTTTGTACAAAAACCAGCCACGGCCTGACGTTTTGCCTTTGCTGTTGAATCCATTCCTTCGGATCTGGTATTTCTGTTGGAATCTGTAAAAATCTGCAAAGAAATTGTTTTAAAATTGATAAATGGATGTTTTAAATGGGTCACCTAGAAAAAGTTTTGTTTTCCGATACGTTTGGAGGAGTATCCATTTCTCCGGTCACGTCCACGGCTACATCAACCATTTTTGTAAATTAATTGGCGTTTTTTTGAGTAAATCAGTTCAAAAATGTAATTTTTTAAGCAAATATAAACGTTCGTTGACGTGGTGCTCTGTTTATTTTGATTGCTAACAGCTATCAGCTGGTTGCCAATGTTGTCATTTTTTTACTTGTCTTGTCAGTTGTCAATTTCCTTGTCACGTGATAATGACAGTTTTCAACTGAGGCGCTTTCCAGTCAAGAGTTTTGAGAACACGTAAGCTTCATTATTTTAATCTTAAAAAAACAATATTACAAATGAAAAGTAAATAAATTACTAGTTGAACAAAAAGAGTTAATATTAATAGTGAATTTCTTGCAAGAAAGGCCCCAAATGTATACAGGGAAATTTACTCCACAATATGCCAGTAAAGCACCTGATAAAACCCATTGCAAATCACAACCCAAACACTAAAAATGAAAGATGCTCTTGCTCATCTTTATGTAACTTGAATTTGCAACAAAAATGATGAAAGATGTTTGCTTTCTTCATGTACCTATCAGAGATTCCAACAAATACAAAAATGTAAATCATAAACCATTATGTAACGTCTATTTATACCCCTTTTCGCCTTTTTCCCATTGATTTGTATAGGAGTGGATAAGCAATAAATAGACCAAACATGGCAAATTTACGACCGCGAAATGTAAACAAAGATATTTCAATTTGGACTTGCGCATTAGAAAATTATTAGGAGCTAGCTGTTGCACCGTGAAGGTAAATAGGCAGGGCCGGACTTCGAAAGTGATTATTTCACCAAATATTCGGTAGAGGAGTCTTGCCGATTGTGAAATGGGCCCCAGTTAACATAGTGAAACAAACAATAAGGTATAAATGAGTAATACTTATAATAATTAGACCTACTTGAAATAGGAAATCCCGGGAATTTTGCCTCTACTACTACAAAACACAACCATACACTTTCGGGTTTCTATTTTGATAGCATCGCCCATTGTTTATGTGCGTATTGTTCAGTTTAAACGAAAATGAAAATAGGGTACGCACAAACCACAAACGTGAGCCACTAAACTAAAACTAATTAAGCAACTACAGACACTAGGTCCAAAGAAAGTAAAAACTCGAATTATTAACTCAAAACGCCGCGCCGTCAAAACGAAAACACGTCAAAGACAAAAGCCAAGTTCGATCCTGACCGACGCCTGCTGAGGCGGCAAGTGTTTTAGTGCGCATGACAAAACGGTATCTACTTTGTTTACGTTTTTCCATTTTACGTCGATTTTGTCATGCGCAGAAACATGTTTTTTCGCCCATAGGTTGCCACTTTTGAGTAGTGCGACAGGCGGCTATTGCTTATCCACTCCTATACAAATCAATGCTTTTTCCCTACTTTAAACCAATAGAGACGAAGAGTGACTAGGGAGAATCCAATTATATCACCTTACGATGAAAAACTTTTCAAGAATAAGCCATTTTTAAATTTGATAGAGACATGCCCACATTACGTCACACTCCCAAAACTTCTACTCCCTGAAATTCAATAAGAATTTCGACTAATCACAGCCGATATATTGAACGGAAATATGACTAAAAACAAGAGTGATTAATTGGCCGCGCATTAACCCTTATCTACGCATAGCACAACCTCTGTAATTATTTATTCTTACGGATAAGTCTTATGCAAAAGTTATATGGCGTTCGAAATATCGGCTGTGATTGGTCGAAAACCCTTAGGCTACGGTGTTATGCGAAGTGTCTGTGAAGGCCTTAAGGCACGGCCACCTATACGAAGGTGGCCGTGCTTAAGGGCACTGGTCGGATGTGTTTGAAATCATATTCCGCCAGCCGCCAGTGCCGACTTCAAATTTCAATTTGATCTTCGAGTCTAAAAGGCAAGAAATAAAGGGATTTTTAGAAACATAATAAATAGGATAGCATAATTTGGAAACCATATTTTTTAAATGACGAAACTGAAGTGTAAACGTTTTGAAATCGTTCAAAACGAAGTCAACATTTAAATATCCCGGTAACGTTTTCAATTGACAGCCGGAAGCGTTTAAGTACAACCAATCAACATAAAGACGCCATATTAGGATCATACCTTGGACTCTGATTGGCCGAATCAAATGCAGATGCGTCAACCATCAAATTAACCGTTTTAATAGAAAGTAGGAACTTATGTTTATTTTATATGGTGAATAAAAGTGAATTTTTGTCAGTGAATTCAAGTGAAAACAGTCGCGATTTCGTGTACAATTGTCGTGCAAGTGGCAAGGAAATGATGTCTAGTACGAGCAGCACCCAAGACGACTTCAGAGATATGGAAAACGAGGATTTTAATTCGTCAGGTTGTGGGGACATGTCTTTTGACCTGTCCGGAGACATCGGTGATAATTTGAGCCTGCTCAGCCCCCAGCCTGTTAGAAGAATGAATTTTTCAAAGTAAGAATTGTTTATTTTTGATTATTATGGCTATTCATTGTTGGTCAATTGAGTACTACAGTTGCACACAATGGGGGGCTTCTTAAGTGTTTGTCCCACAAAGGAAAGACATGACGCAGGTCAATTTTACCTGGCAATATTGAAATTTTAATCAGAATCCCTTTAGATACAATAAATAATTTCAGCAATTGCAAAGATCTGTTTTGACAAGTCAAATCAAGTTCAGTTTATCTTGCCTTCACACTGGTTGTCATACAAATTGTCTTCTGGTAGATTTATCAAGCAGCAGAAAAGCTGCCCTTAGGGTTCATTTGTTGATTGCTTGTTAGGTTTTAACAGACAGTTAGACAGCTGGTCCTAAGCGATAATAACCTTTTTTGATTTCTTGATATGTTTCTTATTGTTCACATCAGTTAGGCCCCCATTGAAATTATTCCTACTCTTGACTCAGATTAGTCACTGCTAAATTAGTCAGTGTTTTGGATATCACCTGTCTTTTAATGTCATACTGACAAACACTGATTAATTTAACGAGTGTTTAAACTACTAAATGAAGTTCAATATAATGGCCTTTAGCATATTAATCAAGATAGATAGATAGATAGATAGATAGATAGATAGAAAAGTGAGGAAAGATGGTATACAAACTGATATCTGTGTCTTTAAAGATCAGTTTTTATGCAAATCTTCTTGATAATCTAAACAAGTGATCAAGAAACCGAGGATTGTGCCAAATTGGTAATTTCCATAATAGCCAATAATTTCCAGATGTGACAATAACAGCAGAACTCCAGCACCCACTAAATTGTCATTTAGCCCCCCTTATAAGCGCGTGAGGGCCCTGAGGCTTTTTGATAGCCCCTTGACGCCCAAAACTATCATTCAGAAATCAAGTTCCACCACTCCCCTGCCGAGAAGCAGATTGTTTGGCGATAAACCGAAAGCTGTGCCAAGTGCATACGCCGAAAGGGAAAAACCGGCGGCGAACGTCAATCCATTCACACCTGATGGTATGTTGAAATATTATTGGTGTAAATATGTAAAAGAATGTATATTTGTGTTTTTCTGTCAGGCTTACTCTTGTCAAAGAAACGAACGAGATCTGTGCGATCCTTAGACTCTCCCAAGATCAAGCCTCCTAAATTTGATCTTAACGAATCGGATGCTTCGGACCAAGAGATTGAACAGCCTACCAAAAGAGTTGCTTTACAGGTAATTTTAGTTCAATTAATATTTCAGTCATGTTTGAATGGTACCTGGGAGGTTTAGAAAGTGAAGGTAGGTGTTTTACTCAGTTTTGTTTTGTCATTTCACTTGAAGGTAATATGGCCCATTTTTAGATTTATTAAGTAAAGGCAATTGTATTTTGACATCTTTTTCTTCTTGATTAGGAAAGCAACATTCCCAGATACCATAGAGAGTTCCTCGAATTAGAATTAATAGGAAAAGGTCAGTTCGGATCTGTATTTAAATGTGTAAACCGATTGGATGGTTGTGTCTATGCCATCAAGAAATCTACAAAACCAGTGGCTGGAAGTGCCTTTGAAAAAACAGCCTTAAATGAAGTTTATGCCCATGCTGTTTTAGGTAAGTAGTTGTAATATCATTTATTATTGATCTTAAAAACATTTATAGATAGATAACTTTTAATTGGTGTTAAATGAGGACTGTAATGAAATATTTTAACATAAAAGTCCTAATGATGCTTCATTGTTGGGTCATATGAACAAATTGGGCTTTTCCATCTGTATTTTACAGTGGCAAACCTAGAAAACTTTCAGATTCAAAGCTGAAAATCTTCTTTTGTTTGCTATTTTAATTTTTTACCCGATTAGGTAAACATCAACATGTAGTTCGATATTACTCAGCATGGGCCGAGGACAATCATATGATTATCCAAAACGAATACTGCAACGGGGGCTCCTTAGCCGACAAGGTCGCCAAGGAGCCGCTAAGTGCTGCGGATCTGAGACGGATGCTTTTACATGTCGCGGAGGGGCTTAGGTACATTCACTCGGAAGGATTGGTGCACTTGGACATTAAGCCGGCGAATATATTTATTTCTATAGAAAAAAAGGTATGCCATTGTTTTTAGATGCGTTTATTTTCAATAATAACTCTGTCTCATTAGGATTAATGCGTGAGAAAGATACATGTATGCCATTAGCATGTACTGACTTGCGTTAGGATTTTAAACAAGGTTCTAACCGAGGGCTTATTGACTCTCTAAATCTTATCAGATCAGAGACCGCCTTTTCGCGATAAAATATTGTCAGGTTGATGTGTGTGTCCCTATGCAATAATTGTAAAGAACATTTTAATAAGCATAGCTTGCTGCTCATCAAGTACAGATTGTATGGAAATAGAAACAATTTTGTCTCCTGTTTTTAGGTGAATTTAACGAACTATGACTCAGCAGACGACGGATTTGAAGACTTGGATGACACTCAGATATATGAAGAAGAGCTGACTTACAAAATCGGAGATTTAGGTCATGTAACTAGTCTTAGTAATCCACAGGTAAGAATCGTTTTTAAACAAACACCATGGTGTACAACCTAATATTCATTAATTTTATTTTATTTTTTTCATTTTTTAGGTTGAAGAAGGTGACTGTCGTTACCTACCGAACGAAATTCTGCACGAAAATTACGGCCATCTGACCAAAGCGGACGTGTTCGCTGTGGGGCTGAGCGCTTTGGAGTGCGCCGGCGCCGGACCCCTGCCCAAAAACGGGCCCAAGTGGCACTCGATCCGAGAGGGGCAGGTGCCGCCTCTACCCCAAAAGCTGACCAAGGACTTATTGGAGCTAATCAAGTAAGTAAGAGGATTGTACATTTTAATTCTGTTCTGATATTTTTGTATAATATTGCTCAGAATCGCGATGTTTACTCTGATATCTTTGATTGCCCTTGCCCTTTAATATCAATGAATTATCCAATCTAGTTAGTAATGGTTGAAAAATTAGGCACTGTTATTAAAACAATGATTAAAGGGTAAGATCAAACATAATTATCACATGCAATGCTTGGAACAAGTTTGAAGGGAAATGAAGCTAGGTTTTTGCCTGAACCTTTGCGACCAGTCTTTTTTATATATATCCTTTTAATAAAAAATATTTAAATGCTATAACCCTCTATCTACTAAATGGCGGAATATATTAAAAGATATTAAAGAGGAATTTCCATTGGACGTTTCAAATTTTCTTCAGTTTATTTTAATACGATTTTATAGTGGTTGTCATAGTAACGTTTCCCTAAAAGTAGGACGAATATAAAGTGTTCAAAATTTGAAAGATCGAAATTTAAACTTTTCAACAACTGATGTACTATTTAACCTAAACTGCCTGAAACGGGCATATTTTTTCTATATACAGAATGTTCAAAGTAATTTTTCCAAACAATATCTACTAAATGGTAAAATATATTAAAAGATATTAAAGAGAAATGTTCTTCAGACGTTTCAAATTTTGTTCAGTTTATTTTAATATGGCTTTATAGTGGTTG
>MU182744.1:135847-174003 GCA_016904865.1 Pissodes strobi
AAAAATTTAAAGAGAAATGTTCTTCGGACGTTTCAAATTTTGTTCAGTTTATTTTGATATGGCTTTATAGTGGTTGTCATAGTAATGTATTCCTGAAATTAGGATGAATATAAAGTGTTCAAAAATTGAAAGATCGAAATTTAGAATTTAATTTAACCTAAAATTCCTGAAACAGAGGCATATTTCTTCTATATACACAGTTTCTTAAGGATTTTTTTTTCAAACAATATCTACTAAATGGTAGAATATATTAGATGTTATTTCATCGTCTTTGGTACTATTTTTTTTAAATAATTAAGCAACATTGCCATTGTTAAATTAGATAACTCACGAGCTAGACTTTTGGGTCACACTATATATTATATTGACCATCTTACTTAAAAAAATCCGGTAGCTGCCGTTATCAAGACGTTTTTTCCCTTCAGGAACTGAATAATTGACCCTGATGTCATTCTCCTTAAAATATAAATGAATAGAATAGTCGAAATCAGGCCTCGTGTATGGCCGTATTTGATTTTTTCCAAATTAGGAGGCAATTTTTTTCGTAAAATTACGGGTAGACTAGACTCGTCGGACATAATTTGAGAGGTCAATCTATAACATAGAGATTTTTATCGACATTATAATCTATATCAAGCAATGAAAAATATTTTTGATACCGTAAAACTAGTTATAAGGCATACCTATTTAACAATATAGAAACTATAATTGAGTTTGGATTCACTCTATTACATGCAAAATTTTACTCAGACAAATTTCCTTTTGGGCTGAATCGTTTTAGGATGCTTATCTAAATGTGAGCATGGATTAAACATCATTTATTTCAGATCAATGATCCACCCTGACCCGATGCAGAGGCCGAGCACGGTACAGATTCTGCAACACAGGGCGCTGAATCCGGACTGCAGCAAGTCGAAGGTTGACTTGACTAGAGAGCTGAACGCCGAGAAATTAAGAAACGAGATGCTAGTGAAACAGTTAAAAGTAAGTTTCTTTTTATACATGTTTTTTAAATAGAAAAATGTTATGTAGGCATGAGAGAGACAGTTCACAAGCACTTTTTGTTGGCTATTTAGTTTTTACAATGCATTTTGTCTCAAGGAAAATAGTGTTGTGAATTTGAATTATGCTGTCCACAATAGTCGGGATGAAGGTTGGCGAGCTCCTATCACAATAGAATCAACTGGATGCATAAAATCCAAAATGAAAATCTTGAAGTGGTAATTTTCATGAGCGATTTGAATGTAATATTTTCTTATAAGGCTTTTGCAGTTGACTTGGAAAAGATATAATGCAATAATCTAATCTCTTGTTTATGCCGTACCATATAAATAATCAAATCAAAAGGTCTATATTAATAAAAAAAAATTGCACAATACAAACATGCATAAAGTACAATAATTGGTAATAATAGCGTCAGTAAAGGAAATGTTTTAATAGTAAATCTTATATTAATATAAACTTACGCCGTTACATAAAACACATAATCTAAAAACTCCTGAACTGTATAGGGTTCAATTTTCAAGAGTAGATCATTCACAGTCTTCTTAAAACTAAGGAAGTTTTTGTTCAACTTTACATAGCCAGGCAATTTATTAAAAAACTTTATACAGGAATAGGTATGACCTTTTTCAGTGGCCGTTAGTCGGTGTTAAGGGAAATTGAGTCTCATAAACCGAGTAAGTATATTATTTTGTGAAGAAAATTCAGCTTTGTAAAGGAATAGCACACACACTCACATATGTAGAAGCAAGCAAGTGTTAGAAAACCCAAGCTCTTAAATCCTTCCCTACATGAATTCTTTCTCTTTAAGTTTAGCATTGTTTTTGCTGCTCTTTTTTGAGCTATAAAAGTTTCCTCTGCTTCTTCCTCAAAAATCATTGCCATATCTGAGAATTGAGCGTACATTGGCAGAGTACACTGTTTTGAGGTGGTTAATATTGAGAAATTTAGACATTATCCTTGGGGAGTAGCATGCTGCATTGACAAACACTGGTGACCTGTTTCACCGAATCAAGGAACTTTGTGTGTGTGTTAAAAGGGCTTGGAGAGAGTCACTTGTTAAGGGCATCATGTCTGGAATATCCCTCTTAGTGTGAAAGCAGAGGCAATTTGTTTTGCTGGCATTAAGGGCCAGTCTATATTTGGAAAAACAGCCTTTAATCTTTCAGAGGAGATCAGAATAAAATTTGAGAGCTCGGAAGCGAGCGCCATTAAAGTCATGTCATCTGCAAAGTTGGCAAGGCAAGAACTGTCGTCCAGTATTTCATTTGCAGGATTTTTAACGTAGATACTAAAAATCAGAGGACCCATTATACTCCTCAGAAAAGTATCTTCGGCCCTTCGACTCAATGTGAACCATCTGTTTTCGGTTAGAGAGATATGACTGAATTCATTTTAAGGCTGGTCCACGTATCTCATACCTCTTCTCCAACTTCTCAATCAAGACAATCAACCGCCTTAGACAAGTCTAGGAACATACCCAAAGACAACTTTCCCTCGTCCAAACCCTGCGGAATTTTCTCTGTGAGGTCATATATTGCTGTCTCCACTGACCTGCCCTTGAAAAAGCCATGTTGTGAGCTGTTTATTAACCCTTCTGTTGAGTAAAAGTGCATAAGCCTGGTGCTCACTGTCACTTCAAACACTTTGAAAAATGCTAGTTAATAGGCTTATTAGTCTATAGTTTTCTTTCTGTCTAATTTTTTGCAAAGAGTTGTTTATTATGTGACACAACGACCCAGACACTTCATCTGTGCAGTGTTTCAGCAGGTTTGGGGAAAAACTTTAATATTATATGCGAAAGTTCTGCAAGAGTAGTTGGAACTAGAAACAAGATTTATTGTGCATTGGAATGTTACATGAAAAGGGAGCTATATTCTGGCCGTCAATAAGGCTTGGAGCTTGTAGCTGCCACGATCATAAAACTATTGAATCTATTTTTTGAAATTTCAACAGAATCTCTCAAAATTTTCTTGCTTTGAACCTCTAAATTCATTCACATGACTTATTTATGCGAGAGACATAAGTCTTTCAACGAGCCTCTTTTAAAAGGTAATTATATTCCTGCTTTTTGATTTTGTATGCACCTATTCTCAGCGCTAATACTGAGCACAAGTATGATATCCAACTCATTCTTACATGCAGTTAGCTCAGGAGTTGGTTCAAAAGGTTTATTAGATCGTTGTGTATGTTTGCAATTCCCCCCAGTGACGGAAAGGAAGGAACAATGAGAACTCCCATTGCTCACTCACAATATAGTCAGATAATTTCCCAATATTGAGAAGATAAGACTCTCTTAAACTTGTTTTTATATGAAGGGTTAAAGTTTCGCTTTTTTGTTGTTGTTGCTTTATCTGTTGCCTTACTGGCATCTCTGCAAGTGGGATTGTGAGTGTCTGCCACCTCCGCCCAAAAGAGATCCGATTGTAGATTTGTAAAGATGTTGTCTATACAACTCTGTAGAGCATTTTCTAAAATAAATGGAAAAAAATTAAAAAGATTTACACAGGGTTAAAAAATCCTGAACATTATTATTTCCTGCACCTGAAATATTTATATTAAAATCTTCTGCAATGAAACACAAACAATTAGCATATTCATCTGTCAGAATGAGGTCTTAGTTCTGATTGGTTACAGACGAACTGCTCTTCTTCTTCATATGCAAATCACTGATTGTCAAATTCGACATAGCATTGACAGAGGGTGGATCAGCTGATTTATTGTTTACTTTATCGAGGTTATTTTTTTTTCCAAATTTTTCCCTTCAAATGCTGGACTTTCTCCCTCAGAAGGTTGAACACTGCAATGTGTACAACAAAAAACTCAAATTTAATTTACCTCAAAGGTATACAGAGTGTTACTTAATAATAGGCCGTAATTTCAAGGCCGCATTCTTGAGCCAAATTCAAGCAAAATAATTCATATAAACATGTGTCCTAAAAGGTCTAGTTTTCAAGATACAGGATGTTAAAATTATAAAAAATATTGTTTTTTTATTAATATCTCAAAGATCCTTGTGTCGATTTTGTTGAAATTTGGCAGTGTTGTTCATTGTAATAAGTTAGCATTAACTAGAAGATAACTGAAATCCAGTGACGTGTCGGGGGGCAGTCCCACGAATAATATTGACAAAAAAAATTTACTCTTCCGGCTTTTCTCAAAATTTTATATTTTGTTCGGATTAGGCTGCTAAAAATGCAACTGTTTTGTCTCTTGATCTCTTTTCGTATCTTACTTCGTTTTCAAGAAAAAAAATAAAAACCACATAAACATTCATCGTCGTCTGACTGAATCTGGCAGTTTTAAACGTAATATTTTCGAGGGAAGACCTCGTGCAATTTGAACTCCCGCAGTTGAGGAGGCTGTCCTACATGGACAACCAGTACGAGAAAATTTGGTAGATAGTTAAATATTTGCTATAAAATGGTATGAGAAATTTGAAGAGATTCTTTGTTGTATCCTTACAAAAAGTTCAGGCACTTCTTCCAAGAAATTTTGAACCACATATGCAATTTTGTAGATGGTATCTTCAAAAATCCTCACTTTGATTCCATCACGATGTGTAGGGACGAAGCGCTAACGCGCGTTTTTCCAGAAATGCAATAAATAATTTTAATAATAATCATAACTTGGCCCAAGAAAATCCTCATGCAATTACAGACACATTTTCAGGTACAATCTAGCTGCTCCTTCTACAACAATGTGTAGAGGTGCGAGGACCACAATTGCCTCGATTGCTGCTGTTGGACAAGTTTTCATTGCGCCTGTTATGCTTATGCACGCCAGGCATTGTACTTTATTCAGTGCTGATTGTATGCTCTGCTTTTCCGTTTCCGCGAATCAGACGATCGACCCGTAAAGTAGGGTGGGTCTGACTATCATTGAGTACATCCATCGCAGGATTTCTGGTTTACATCCCCAGGTTTTCCTGCAAGGTTTCGGCACACCATGAGGGCTCTCGTAGCCTTAGTTACAACTCCTTCAGTGTGTTTATTCCATTCGAGTATGCAGTCCAGCGTTATGCCTATACTTCCGATGCCGATGTATTCGGATAAATTCATTCTAGGCAGTTCTCTCTTCCAAGAGAAGGGTACTATGGTTGTTTTCGATGGGTCTATTTCTATCCCCATTGTTTGGCACTATTCTTCCGTTGCTTTGAGTTCACATAGTGTACCTTCAAACTTTCCTCTTGCTGTGATGACAATATCATCAGCATAATATGTTTTAACTCCTCTTCTAAATTTATTTCCTCCAGAGATCCTCCTAAACCTAATTGGAAGCTTAATCAATTTTTTTTCCATTATACATAATTGATCTGTTAAATAGATCTGTCCCGGGAATGGGCAGGTTGGTTGTATGAGTATTTCTCAATAAATATACCGAACCTGCTACAATTTCGGCCTGGAATTTCTCTCTAATCAGACACACACAAGGATGGCAAGGTTAGAATATTCAAAGATACAAACAGAGCCTATATGAGTCACGGGGTTTAGCTTTACAAGAAATGACAAATGTAGATTTAAATAAATAGTTCGAGCAATTGCCCCAAAAACACAACCCATAGCATAACTGAGATTTAATTAAGGCACAATACATAGAAGTGCCCAATTCCCGAACCACAACACGAACTGCGTAGCATCCCTCTTTGCAATCTTAGAATTGACGTTAAAGACGTGTTGGTCCAATTTTAATTTGTCATTTCTATCAAACCTCAGGAATTTATTTACATGACCATTGCTGATAAGCCTCAAAAGGACTCTAACTGAAATCCCATACCCTCCAGAAGCATTAAGATTTTTAATGTCTTTAGACTTTAGCTCTCATAAAGCATTTTGCTTAAAGAAAAATGAATGTAAATTGTGCTTCTTGAAGTTGGTTATACAGAGCTCCCACATATAACATTTTTCTCTTATTGATGGAGGGCTTCATAAATGCATTTCTCGAAAGAACAGATTTTATAAAAAAATCAGGAATTCTGGTCTCGGTAGCGATTATGATGCTTTCTCTGCTGTTCGTCGTGAGGTTAAGATTCGAACTGATACGTGTTACATCCTATATCTTACCAATAAAACATCTAATCCCTGAAAACATCAAGCACTTCTGGTCTCAAAAGGAACTCTTCCAGACCGGATGTCTTACAACAGCCAAGTACTTGACAGCTTTCAAGAGATAGCTGAGGCCTTTGCCTCACACTTTCAGTCGTCATATTCTGACTACAATGAAGTTGACTTAAAACATCAAGCCCGTTGACTTTGCTACCACTTTGATATCCGGAAGGTCACTGAGAGGTTGAAACAGTTCGATGTTGCGGATGGGAATCTCCAGACTTTTGTTGAAAAATTGTTCATCACCTCTGGCTCTGCCATGGCGAAGTAACTTTCAGAGGTCAATTGATTGTGGCTGTTTTCCTCCAACCTGTTTTTAAATCTGGAGACCGAAGCGACATTGCCAACTATCGCGGAATATCAATTTTCTCTGATATCCCTATGCTGACTGACAAGATATTTCTGACTTATAAGAACTATATCGTTTCTGGGCAGCATGGTTTTTACAAAGGACGCTCAGCTACCACTAACCTCGCTGTATACACGGTGTCCCATATAAGAATGCACACTACAGGGATCTAGCAAATTAGAAGAGATACAAAGATGATTAAATTAGAGAAAAGTTGCGCCTTGCTAAATCCTTCAACGTCATGTTTCCAAATCTAAAAAAATCCGATTATTTCCGAAGATATTTGGGAAAAGACGAATTTTCCCGATTTCGTTTTTATTTTTTTCTGACTTTATTTGAAAAGATATGACAATGCAAATTTCACATTCCCATTGCTACTTTTCCTGCTCTTCAAGCTAATGTTATTAGATTTTCATTCTGACGTTTCGTTTCTTAGCAACCATCATCAACTTTGTTTTTTCAAATAGTCGAAAACATCTGTTTTGTTCCTAAAAAACTTTAATTTCAATCCTAAATCCAACGACATATCGCTTCTTACATTTATCCGACGTTTCGGATGAAAAAAACCATCATCAATGTTATTTGATGATGATTACGGAGGAACGAAACGTGGGATCAAAAATCTAATTACGTCATTAGGAAGAGGACAAAAATTGCCATAGGAACGTGAATTTTATTGTGATCTATCCTCTTTATTAAAACCTGACAAAAATTAATTATGTTTTAAATTTCAAGAATTCGTAGATTGCAATTGATTTTTTTTTCAGGCTTTAATAATCAAAATTGATCACAATAAAATTCACATTCCTATGCCATTTTGCCTCCTCTACATGACGACGTAATTAGATTTTTGATCCGACGTTTCGTTCCTTCGTAATCATCATCAAATAGAATTGATGATGGTTTTTTTTATCCGAAACGTCGGATAAATGTAAAGAGCGATATGTTGTTGGATTTAGGATTAAAATTAGAGGTTTTTAGGAATAAAATAAATTTTTTCGACTATTTAAAAAAACAAAGTTGATGATGGTTGCTAAGAAACGAAACGTCAGATTGAAAATGTAATAACATCAACTTGAAGAGCAGCTGAAGTGGCAATGGCAATGTGAAATTTGCATTGTCATATCTTTTCAAATAAAGTCAGAAAAAAATAAAAACGAAATCGAGAAAATTCGGGTTTTTTAAAATATCTTCGGAAGTAATCGGATTTGTTTAGATTTCGAAGCATGACTTTGTAGGGTTCAGCAAGGCACACCTTTTCTCTAATTTAATCATCTTTGTAGCTCTTCTGGTTTGCGAGATCTCTGTACTGTGCATTCTTATATGGGACACCGTGTATAAAAATTTTTTAGTTTCCTTAGTCGAGGCAGGTTTCAGGTTGACTCCATTTACACCGATTTATCTAAACCATTTGACAGCGTTTGTCATCCGCTTCTGATTAGAAATCTCTCAGAGATTGGAGTCACGGGTAGCTACTTATAACCGGTCCTACCTCTCTGAGCGTCTGGGTGTGACATTTGATTGTAAGCTATCCTTTAATCAGCATTGGATGGTATTGTTCTCAAGGGTTTCAGATTGGTTGGATTTGTGAAGCATAACACAACATTTATTAATGACACTAAAGTGTCTATATAACTGTCTGGTCCGTAGCATCTTTGAATATTGCTCGGTTATTTTGTCTCCTCATAAACAGACTTAAGCAAGTGCAAAATATATTTGTAATGTACAAACATCCTCTGGACTCACCTATGCGGCCAAGCTAATGCTGTGTGGTACGAAGAGTCGAACGTAGAAGGAATGATGCATTGCTTCTCTTCACATTTAAACTTCTAAACAACATGGTTGACTGTCACCAATTGTTGGAATTGCTTCTTTTACTTGTCCCAGTTGGACGTACAAGGCAGCAGCATCTATTTTATGAACCTTTACATATAACCAACTATGGCCTCACTGCCTTTCTTGACAGAATGATGTGCAACTACAATAATAGGCTCTATTCCGACTGTGATTTTTTAAACATTTCTTCGAAGTTAAAGCGACTCATCAAATATGGTTCAATTTAGGGTTACATTCTGTATTTTGTTCATTTTCTATTTTGTGACTACTGTATTTTTGCGCAATTGTTCTCTTTACTATTTATATTATTTGCACTCCTGTTTTAGTTGATGTATTTTTTATTGAACCATTTGGATCTCCAAATTCTTATCTAAGCAGCTCATGTATGGTAAATAATATAAACCGGTTCGAGATGAAAAACAAGTACCTAATTTAGTATAAATATGTACTATTTACACAAAATTATCGTTAGTCACTAGCCTCTCCCAGAGATAAGTTTTAATTAGGAAAAAATCACAAGGACAAAAATGTCAATAACGGTCCATGGGAGATAATTTCATTCGATTTTAGTTAACGGCGATTGATTGATTATTGTATACTTACTAATAATAATAGTAAGCTTTTTTCTATTAAAAAATACCTAATTGGATAGATATATAGCATATGCTCACGGCGTGTATTCTCGACAGTATTCCCGTTGTATGAAAATCGTAAGAGACCTTTCAAAACTGGTACTAATGCGTTTAAAATTTTGCTTAGCAATATAATTTAGTTAACTTTTCTTCCAACACCTAAGAGCTGACGTAAGCACAAGCTCAATCCACAGCTGATTACCTACCAATAATATCACTGCCAAAAATTAAAATAAAATGCGAAAATACTACAAAAAAATAAGCATTTCTTTTGTTTTGTAGACGAAAGGAAAAAAGGAAAATAAAATAAAAAAATTTATTGTTGAAGAACAAGAAATAAACTATTTAAATATTGGCTAAAAAACGAAAACTAAATAACATACAATATATGTAAGGTGACCATAATGTTTAAACAAAAAAAATAGTACATTTTGAATTCTTACAGAATATGCGGTGAAACACTTGATTTTGCTTTCATACTGCGCATGCAACTCACTGCAAATGGGAACGCAAACAAACGAGATGCTATTAGTTACGATAAAATATCGTTCTCTCTTCTTCATTAGTATAGCCTTTTGTAATGCAACAAAGTGAAACAGCGAAATAAGCGTATCGGTAAAATGCGCTTGTGACGTCGGCCGCTCGCCTACTGGTTCCTTGGAGGACGATCAGATGGCTACACAGTGGGCTAAAATTCAAATACGCAATGCACAAAAAAGAGTTTTAAATTTTTTCTTTTGTAATTATTTTTTTCTTCATTTAAACAAAAAGTAGGACATAGTTAGGAAAAAAAGTACATTTAGTTGCACTTCAAATTCAAACAAGTTTATTTGTCTTTTAATAATCCATACATTGATAAACAGTATAAAAATTACATTTAGTACTTGATAAACCTTTGAAGGTTGCCGTGGTCACCGCAAATATATGTGCCTAATACAGATGTTTATAGTTCAGATTTTGATGAAAAATCTCAAATCTCATCTGTTTTAATTTTTGTTTATAATTGGGTGGTATTCGTGAAGCTTGTAAGCTTCATTCTTAGATCGTGATATTTAGGAGTATTTCTGAAGCTGGCGAATTGAAAGAAATAACCACAGAAGCGAAAAAATCTTGAAAAGTTTGCACGGTTGGCCAATTTTTTTTGGGGATTGAATAAAATTAAGCCGTCATACATCACGCTCGGCTCTTTGACGTTTACTATACTTATTTGTTTGATCTGAAAACTGTTTTTTGCGGTTTAGGAAGAATCCTAACTTTTGTATTTAGATTTTTTGAAGTGAATTCTTCTTTGCTTTCAAGGCCGCGTAGGTCACGTCAATTGTACCCCAAGAGTATTATAAAACGAAAATAAAGAAAAAAAAATTATAATAAAAAAAAGTTGGAGAAAAGCGGTTTTCGGCGAAAATAAGATATAAAAAAAGGAAGAAAAAGTAAAAAAAAAAGTGTCGAAATCTGGGGCAAAAGTTGAGAAAAAAAAAGATTAAAAAAACAAACTTTTAAATTGTTCTGTAGTGTATTGCTTGCTTAAATAACTGCAAAAAGGAATCACAATTCTATGAGACGTCTTATAACAAACATCAGGCAGTTTGTCAAGACATCATTCGATTCAGGGAAGGAATTGTTTAGTGCCTACTACATTCTCATTGACATAACTATTCCTATTCCCATTTAGGGTTGAATATCTTATCATTTTGCAACGTTCTTGGCTAAACACATAAAATCTTCTTATTCGTAATAATGTGACGATTCCCAAGTGGCCAACTGAAAGTCTTTTAATCACGCAGATCATCAGAAAGTATTTTTTAAATCCAAAAATGCTATTACCAACCGATGATCGGCTTCTACAAGCTCATATCCAAACCGAGTACTTACATAATTCATTGCTTTTTGCTTATTCTAAAACATGTTTAAGACTGATATAGCTATCTATTGATGATCTAGTGAGCCTAAAATGAATTCTTTGTTGTTACAGGAAGCAGCGATGTGCATAAAAACAATACAAAACAACAGGCTAATTGGAAAAAAGGTGAACCGAAGCGTAAGCACGACAACATTTTAACCTTGTAACTTAGGGTAGTAGGTACAGAATTCAAGTCTGCACTTTTTTAGAGATTTTTTCTTGTTTACAGTATTTTATGTTATTTTTCCCTTTCCTAAAAGCCTAGCTAGCCAGTTAACGATGTTAGATGTAGCATTTACTAAAAATATTAATGATTTTTGAAGAGGAAAAAGATAGTTCGATATCTTTATACGGAACTACTAAGAAGTTTGTTTGAAATACCAAAGAAATTCGTTCTTGATGAAAAATTTATTTTCTCAACTCGTATAACTGGTGGCCGCTTTTCCTTTCACTCATCCCCTCAGTATTCATCTATATTTCTATGAAGATTCGTGTATGTTTTGAGTCGATTTAAAATGTACCAAAGCAGCTTTTTTATTAAGACTATTTTTTTTTTGCGATTTTAGTTGTTAAGTTATTGTGACCCCCCCAAGGTAACTTGAATGCTATACTCCCCTTAATTTTCAGGGTGTTTTAAAAAGCGCACTGTAAATAATGGTTTGCTATTTTATATTTTTTTAAATAAAAATGTAATAATGGCTTAATCATTAAGCGTATGTTATAAGTTGGGATTTTATTGAAAACCATTTACACCAACTTCCATCTTAGTTCTATAATAGGCATTATGTGAATCTTCGAGCATCAGAATGTCCTCTTGTTCATTGAGTTTTCACTATAAAACTCAGCGTTCTGCGTCATTAATTAGTTTTAAAAACACTTACCGGACTCTTTACATGCTTTGAGACATCACTTTGTTGGACTCGAAGGACATGCTCATTGTATCTTTTATACAATATTTTGCGATATTTTTAAATCTCCTTATCTAGTTCTAAGGTGCTATAAAATGTGTATTTTAGTTGAGAGCATACAATTATTAACATTCAATGTGTGCTTTTTAAAACACTCTTGAAATTACTACTGATTATTATTATTTTTTTACTTCAAGAGCAATATGCATGTATTAATTTTTAGGCTTTTACAGTTTTTATAATAACAATCGCACGATTTTGATATGCACTTTTGCCGCTATATACAGGGCGGTCTGGATTCGATACGTAGATCTCTCGACTTGGACTAGTCTCTTGTGGGACGAATATTTCAAGTCCAAATAGCCGAAAGGAATCCGACAGATTCGTTTCGCTATTGGGACATTAAAAATTTGGATCTACCGTTAATTTCGAGACCAATCCAAGTTGTCAAGTAAGCCTTTTGGCACGTTAAGGTTTCTTCGGCAAATTGTTGCCAGCTCAGTTGTAGACTTCTTTTTTTGGAATAAGGCCGCTTTGGCTTTAGTGCTAACGAAACTGAAAACCCTCAAGGAAATTGCCCCCGTGGTCAAAAACGAGAAATTTAAAAATTAAAATGGTTAATAAAAGCAATTAAAACAGTGAAAAGCTCGTGGCACTATGTCAATTCAAAATTTGACAGTGACAAAAGTACTGTCCTATTACACTAAATTTTTCCAATAATATTCTGAAAGATCGATAGGAAGAAATTTACTCTTATGTGTTCACCTTTATTTATTTATCTATTAGTGTTAACAAGTAAAGTTAGAAGTTATGGTCAAAAAATGTAAAAGAAAATACCCTGACTAACAAAAATGGTTCACATCTAAAAATACTCAAACTAACAATCCAACTAAGAGCAACACAGAACACAAGACATAAATAGTCAGGTTACAGGAGGTCAGCAAAGTTGGACTGGAGGTAATCCTCAAATGAGTAAAAGGTGTTTTTAATTAAATACTCCTTAATCTTGGCCTTGAATGCAGTAAGGGGGACAGGCAACATATTGAAAAACTGTATCTGTTTACAGCTAAGCTGCTTAATAACGTTGAACTATTGCTCGTATTTATATCCACTTACACAATAAATAAAACTTACTCATTTTTTAACTTATTTATTCGTAATAGCGAGCTAGATAGGCTCGTGGCGGTCGGCCATCGTGGCACACATTTTTTACATTATTATGCTTAGTTCTCAACTCTCCCGTGCTTCGTGGTTTTACGACTTGCATCGGCGATACTACCCGCTCAATCCCCCCTTCCGCATCAAGCCAGTGGCGTAACAGTATCCCATAATAAGATGTGCCATTACGGAATTTTTAAAGCCTCTGATACTTCAGTACCAAGAAGCCGTTGTTCCTAGTGCAGTGTGAGTGAACATGAGCATCAGTCACAAACTTTCCAAGGTTTTCCCTGAAAAATAGTATACATCGAAGAACATAAGCACAAGGCAGGTTAAGAATTCTCAGTTCTCCGAATTTTAATCTGCAGCATTCTCTATAGCCCAGATGAGCCAACACTCTTATACATCTGCGTTGTAATGCAAATATTTTGAACATATGAGCAGAGTGGCCCCAACTAAACAAACAGTATGTCGTTATGGAGTGGAAGTATCCAAAATATGCACTTCTGAGTGTACAAGCCGAAACTGAGGTGGACAAATTTCTTATTAGGAATATGCATCTTGATAATTTGGACTAGAGTTCCTCAACATGTGACTGCCAGGGTGATACCAAGAAAAGCTATGGTTTGATCCAGAGTTTGTTGACAAGAATTACAACCTGCAAAGACGAAAATATTCAGGGTTTTGGACTCATTTAAGCTTAATCGAACTGATCAGCCGTGATACCAAGACTGGACAGGCTACCATCAGCAATCATGTTGTGTCATCAGCATAAAGATAGAATACAGACCCAGAATGACACCTCGGTAGATGATTGACATACACCAGAAAAAGAACGGGTCCCAGCACCGAGTCCTGTGGCACACCATGTGTCAACAACAATCTTTGGTACCTACCACCCTCAAAATGAACATATTGACTCCTGCTTGATAAGTAAGACTGGAGTAGGTTAATACTTATATTGTCAAATCTGTAGTAAGCGAGCTTCTGAAGAAATATAATATGTTCTACACAATCGAAAGCTCTTGAAAATCGTAGAATGTTACCCGAGTGTACAAACCGCACTCAAAACCCTCCAGAATTTCGTCACACGAGTCCCTGAGCGATGAATCGGTTGAGTGTTGATGTCTAAAGCCATGTTGCTTAACATAAAACAATGAATTTTGTTCAAAGTAATCCTCAGTTTGACTATTCAATAGAGTCTCAAGAATTTTACCAAAAATTGGGACTAGACAAATTGGCCGATAATTCTGAGGATCCAACTTTACGCCCCTTGTGATAACCATGTTAATCAATCTCATAAAGGGAACAATAAGTTTTTTATAGTTTTAATGAGCCGCATATTGAAGTGAAATGGATCTCTGCTTGGACTATTGTTCATGGAATCAATCCCTTGAGTGAACCTGAGTATATTTCACTTCACAAAAAGCAAAACTAGGACCACAATTACCAGTCAAATAGGTCAAAGGGTTTCTAGAAGGCGAAGGCAGCGATTGTTTTGAGGTGGTTGGAGCATTGGCATTAAAATGGCAAGCATTTATTTGGCTTGGTATCATCTCCGTAACGTTATTGTTGAAAGCATTTATGAAAGACAACATCTATCCATCATTCCCCTCAGATAATTGGAAGACCACTTAGACGCCCCTGAGCTCCTGGCTATGTTAAGTGATTTGGATTTCAACTCAAAAGAACCAAGATAGGCATCAATAGGGTATCCACAAAGCATGTGAAAGAGGCATCAACATCATCAGAACCAAGCATTGTCTCCACTGAGTTTTAGAAATTCAGTAAACCCAAGTCTGTTATAGGACGATAGCTAACATGTGCAGCCTCACCCACTCTTGAATGAACCCTGTCTGAATTGAAAGAGAATACCCAGATGGTCTGACAGAGAGATATCACTATACACATATATGAGGATCCAGGAATATTTGTAAAAACAGTATCCAGGGAATTTTTACCCCTGGTGGGCTCTTTTATTAATTAAATCCAAAACTGGAAAATAGGTCGAAAACTGTACGAAACTGACTCTGGTTATAGTTAAACCTTACATTAAAGTTACCAGTGATAATACATTTATCAGTAATAGTTAGTCAAGTCAAAAAATCTTCCAACCCATCAAGAACAATGTCTGATGGACACCGATATATAGTATAAATCAGAGATTCATCATGCCTAATCCCAGCAGCCTCGAAATCCAGCTCACACAGCACTTCCGGGGGCCCAACACGAATAGGCTCACACTTTACTGATTCACGAGCAAATATACACACCCCTCCATGCGACCTGTCTGCCATACAAAAATTTAGAGATCAGATTAAAGCCTTTTCGGACAGCCAGTGTTCATTAAGACAAAGGATTCTAATCCTAGGATTAGTCCTAAGGAATACCTCTAATTCGTGTACCTTTGAACGCAGTGACTGAATATTAAGGTGTAATATAACATTATTAAACTTATTGGTGGCTGTTATTTCTTTTTGTTGAAAAATCGGCGTAGTTGATTTAAAAACCTTCTTGCAACCACTTGCTGAGTCCAATACCTGGGGCATAATGTTAGAGTTTACTACAATTTTAAAAGACTTGGTTATTTGATGTAGTTAGCTCCTCACATTTACAACTTGGATAACCCCGAGAGCCAAGGTACGACAAGACATCCGCGGTGGAGGTTGGCAATCATCATCGCTATCGCAACTTTTGAGGCAGTTGCTCTAAAAAGTTGTTTGAAGCTGCAACCAAACTATTCTCTCAGATTTTTTAGCCATGAAATTGGTACGAGCCTTTTCAATTCTGGTTTTTATTTCTGCGGTATAGTCATTGCTTTCAGTAATAAGCGTTCCTAAGTAATTGTATCTTCTTACTTTTTCAATCTGCTGACCTCCAACCATTAAGATTTCATTTGTGTTGTTGTTCTTAGATATTTTCATACACTTGGTTTTTTTGATATTGAGGGAGAGTCCGTAAATCTCATTAAACCTTACTATTTTGTTCATAACTCTTTCTAAAGTCTCCAAACTATTGGCTATTATTACTGTCTCGTCGGTATATCTAATGTTGTTAATCAGAACTCCATTCACTTTTATACCGTCGGTTTCATTTTCTATGGCTTCTAATATTTGCTCCGGTTACGCATTAAATAGTAATGGCGATAATATGCAGCCTTGCCTGACTCCTCATTATTTCTAGTTCTTCAGATTTTTCCAGTCCAATTTTTACTATGGCTCGTTGATTGTAATACAGATTTGAGATTAATCTTACATCCTGTCAATCCAGGTTTTTGTTTTTAAGGAGGTCTATAAGTTGGTCATACGTTACCTTATCGAAGGCTTTATTATAGTCTATAAAGCTGATTAAGTCCAAGCATCTTTGAGTTAACACGTTGAAATAAAATAATGCCTCCCTTTTACTCACATCATTCCGAAAACCAAATTGTGTATCACTTATATCCAGTTCTAGCTTGTGATGTATTCTGGTGTGTATAATTTTTAGGAGAATTTTTAACATATGTGACATTAAGCTAATGGTTCGATGATCACTACATTCTTTAGCATATATTTTTTTTCGGTAGACATATGAATGTTAATGTTAACATTTATTGTGGGATAATTCTTGTATTGTAGATTGTGTTAAATAACTCCATCGTTGATTAACTTGAGCAACTCACCTGATATTCCATCTGGACCTGCACATTTCTCATTTTTCATTGATTTGAGTGCATGTTCCACTTCCGATTTAGTTATTTCTGGTCTTACGTCTCCACCCTGCCAGTCTGCAGTCCTATTTACCTGTCTATTGTCATGAAATAATTCCTCTATATATTCTTTCCATCGTCTTAATTTTTGTTCTGTATCTATTATGATCTTTCCCTCCTTGTCTAAAAGTATGTTGGATGTTTTTCTTCTTGCGACTGCCGCTAGGTCCTTGACTTTTTTATGTAGGTTAAAGTTGTCATAATTGTTCTATCTCATTACATCTTTCTGAAAAGTAAGTTTGTTTTACTTCTCTTATTTTGTTTTTTATTTGTCTTTGCAATTGTTTGTAGTGAGTGCTGTTATTTGCCTTGTTCATTGGTTCCAAGATTTCATTTGTCATCCAATCTTTTTTGTATTTGCTTGATGTAAGTTGTTTTCTATTTGGTTCTAGAATTGATGCTTTAACGAACTGCCACTGTAGTTGTTCTGCGTTTTTTTTTTATTTTCGTGGTGTTTCTTTCTAAATTTGAGTTAATTTGGTTGTTCCAGTTTTTCTCTGATTTCATCTGATTTAAGTTTCTCTATGTTTAGTTTATAGATTTTGTGACTGGGTTGCATCTTTTTTAGTTGTAGTTAAAACCTAGCAATAAGAGGATTATAATCAGAAGATACGTCCGCACCTGGGTAAGTTTTTACTAATTGTATTGCGTTCGACCTTTGCTTTATTAAGATGTAATCGATCTGACGATATTATTATCTGTGTCGGCTCGTGTTTTCCACGTATACAGGCGTTGTTTGGGTAGTTTGAAAAAAGTGTTTGCCACCACAAGTTTATTCTCTTGACAGAATTCAACAACACGATCGTCCCTTTCATTGCGAACACCAAGTCCATATGGTCCTACAGTAAAGTCACATCTTCCTTCACCGATTTTAGCATTAAAATCCCCCCTAACTACTGTTATGTCTCTAGACGAAGTTAATCTCAATGCCTTTTGAAGAACACTATAGAAGTTTTCTATTTCTTCATCAGATTTATTGGCAGTAGGTGCATAGATCTGTATTAAGTTTAGTTTTCCGTGAGTTGTCATTAGTTGTAGCAACTCTCTCGGACAATGGGATAAAGCCTGTTACTGATTTTACTACGTTTCTATTGAGAATCATAGCTACTCCATAACGGTGATTTCCACGTATTGTTGAGTGTCATTGCTGCTAGAGTAGTAAACTCGTCCATTCTCGGTATTAAATTCACCCGAGTCGATCCATCTTGTGTCGCTTATTCCGAGTATATCAATATTTAGCCGCAGCATCTCTTGCTCTATGTTTCTTAATTTTCCAGGTTCGTACATACTTCTTACGTTCCATGTCGCGAATTTTTCTCATATTTCGGTTTCAATTCACATGGTTGATGGCATTTGTAGCAATTCAAAGCGTTGAAACTCATATTTATGAAATCTTCGTTCGTTTACGTCGACCTGTCAACATCAGCTGATGAAAACAATAGCAGAATGGGTTTTTAAAACCAGAAAAGTGGAAAAGTTCGTACTGAAAAAATACTGAATCCAGAGGAGGTGCGGAGCACCGAAAGTCGGAAAGAAAGTCTTATCACAAAAAACAATCCACAAACTACTAAAAGGTTGAAACTTAATGGAGCAACAAATAAACAAACATCAGTTTTGACAGTTACTTCGAACAGGCGGACCCTGTATATAATTATACCGAATTGGTCACGATAGGACGTGCGTGGGCTTGGACTTGGCTGAATTATTTTCAATTTATCGTCCAAATTCGTGTATGACGTATTCAAGAGGAAGTTACAATTTTGAATTAAGTAAATCGGTTTAATTATGGAATTTACAGATTTACAGTTCTAATAACATATTCATTCATAATGTTAAACCGTAGGATAGTTCGCGGGCGCCCTATTTTAACATTAGATGGAAGCGGAGCGTCTGTCGTTTCCATGGAAACGGCAGCAAGGGCAACTCCAAAGTGCTCTAGTTTTTTTTTTTGTTAATGATAAACTCAGGCAGGATTACTGTGTTTAGTTGCATTTTCGTTTTTAGTTTTCTCGTTCTTTTAGATTTTTCGACTTCGTTAGGGCATTCATGCACAGCCAAAGCGGCTTTATTAAAAAAAATAATAATAAATAGACAACAATTTGTCTGGAAAACATGAAGCCTCCACAACAATATAGAACATTTACAAGTTTTAATGGCTTATGAACCTCTGTACAATTTTGGAAATTGGGAGTTTTCAGTGTCATGAAAAAATTTGTTTTCTTTGTAATCTTCTTCTTCTTATTCATTGTAAAGACCTTTTGATCTGTTTATTTTGAAAGCTGGTCAGTGTTGTTGATTTTCCTGTGATACAGATGTCTACCTATCTTTCTATCTTTTTGGCGGTCTTCTGATTGGCCTTTTACCAGCTGGATTTCCATTTAGCACAAGCTTGACTATTCTTTCGGGGTTCATTCTTTCTCTGTGGTCCCGCCAGTATCTTCTGCGCTTTCGTCCCCATATGATTACATCTTCCACCTTGCAGGTCTCTCTTATTGTTGCGCTCCTCACTCTATCCCGTAGTGTCTTTCCCGCTATTAATCTTAGAGTCTTCCTTTCTTAGCATACATTTTGTTTTGTTGTTGCATATGACGTTAACGAGGCTTTGTTGATCAGGGATTTTAGATCTTTAATTGGTTTGTTGCAGCTAGAAATGTCCGCTCCAAGGTATCTAAAAGTTGTGACTTGCTCGACAATTTCATTATTTATAACTGGCTTACATCTCGTTGGTGCCCTGGCAAATGTCATATATTTATTTTGTCTTGGAAATTGATATTTGCATGTTAAATTGTGTGCTGACCTGATTGAATTTGTGAAGTTGTCCTTACAGATTGTCCTCCGTTTCTGCCAATATTGTGGCGTCAATGGCGTAGCAAATTATGCTAATGGGTTTTCTGTCGATCCTATCCCCATTCTTAAGCCACTAACTTCTTGAATGATCTCGTCCATAATCAAGTTGAAAAGATATGGGCTTAAGCTATCCCATTGTCTTATACCCTGTGATATCGATATATCATTTGTTGTTTTATGATCAACTTTAATCTGGGCTGGCTTTTTGTCCCTTTTTGGAGATGGGTATGGTGTAGCTCTTATGCCAATCATCGGGGATTGTTTGTGAGCTTAATAATCCATTGAAGAGTTGCGTTAGTTTTTTTGTGAGTTCATTACCACCATACTTTAGAAGTTCGTTGGGTATATTGTCCACACCCGGTGCTTTTCTATTTTTAAGTTTTTTGTTTTGTTTTTTACTCCTTCTTCTACCTCCTCAGCTCTCATCTTTGTGTCTTGGTTGTTATCGTAAAGGTCATTAAAATATCTCTCCCAGTTGTGCAGTGACACGCTTTTTGTTTGAATGTATTCGTTCACAGGCTTTTCGATTTTTTAACATCTTGCACACTTACCTTTGAGCTCTATACAAATCGTGTTGCATGTCGTTGGTGTATTTTTCCCAGTACTCCCGATTAATCCTTCGGATCTCTGCGTTCACCCGGTTTCTAGTCTCAAGTGTTATTTATTCTTAGCTCATTTCTGGCGCAAAGGTGGTTCTCTTTCAGAGTTGGTTCGTTAAACTTCTGTTTTACATCTGAAATTTCTGCTGTGCCAATTCGAGCAGTATTAACTTTTCGCTGTTGGGTATTTGATCTACAGTGGTTTGTAGGGAGTTATAAAAAAAGCTGTCTGAATCCTCTTTTGGCTTGGATATATCAGGCGCATAGATGCTTATTAGATGTAGTGGGCCCTCCGCGAATGCCAGGGTGATTCTTAGGATCCTATCATTTACGTATTCTACGTTTTCAATAATCTCAGAGTACTTATTATGTAGAAGAATATCCACACTTGAGTTGGCGCGGTCTTGTTTTGGTTTTCCACTGTAGGCAAAGATGTAATCTTGATATTTGATGGTTCCTTTTTCATTTCCATAATAATCTCTTGATCTCTACTATTCCATGAGGTGATATTCCAGCAGGCAAATCTAGTGGGAATAAATGTTTGTTTTTTCGTTGTCCTTGTTCTGGCATGGTTCTTCATCGAAACCCGTCCATCACCTTCGATTCTGTGATCTATGAGTGTTTTTTACCCTAGACAAGGTTCCTAACCTTGGAACCCTCTACACTTTATCCGGGCTTGGGACCGGCAACAACTGCAGGCGGTGTTTCTGCAGCTGCTTTGTAATCTAAAGCCCTTAAATTGGAATTTCATGTAATATCCACTTAATGGGATAGTTTTTGAGAAAAAAGAGTGCTCATGAATGCTCTGCAAGCATGAGTGCCCTTTGTAAGTTATTCAGGAAATAGGCATTCATTGATATATTTTTTGCTTTAGCTAATAGATAGACTTGCAAGTTTCTGATGAATATTCGACAACTAGCAATTAAGCCAAAAATAGTTAGAAAATCGACTCTCAGTAGAAATTGACGCATTTTCTCATTGTGACAAGTCGCGAGGAATCTTGCAAATATTTGGCAATCATTTTTCTTTTCCAAATAAAAAAGCAAAAACGTTGTGTTTTATGTAAAATATTTATAATTTGATATAGTAAGTAAACCTAAAGTTTATTTAAGAAGAGTTTTGATATACATATTCCTCTCCACCTGTATATAGTGGTTTAAACATGGATGAAATAAATTAGAAAGGACAGGCCTTCTGAGTCGCCCTGTTGCATGAAAGATGAATACGTCTGAGCCTTTTACTCGGAAATTATTCGTTTTCTATGCCAACTGTATAACTGTTTTAACTTGTTCATATTGCAATCGTGAGATTGTATTTTAGAGTCGGTTAATGATCATGTTGGTTCTATTACGTTTTGTTTGGTATACCAAGTGAAAGAAACATATACTAGATGTGGTGGATTCAGATCTCAAATCAGTGTCTCAAAAAAAATCATATTGGAAAGCGATAGGTATAGTAGCTCGGGTGACAAACCATCAACTGTCCTGCTGCCTATAAGAGCGTTAGTTTTATTTTAATCCTTTCTACATATGACAATGCATAATATGTCTCTTTTCACTCACTCCTATAAAACATAATGTAGCTTCTTCCATTTCAAACGATAATTTTTGTTGTGATATATCAAAGTGAAGATAGGATAGAGATACTTTTAGATGTAATAATTGTTTAATGAATGGCTGTTTAAAGTTGCGGCATATTTAGTGTTGTTTAGGCGAATTTTAAGATTAAAGCTTATCGGATTTGTACTGGATGACCGATAAATGATTGTGCGCGAAATTTGAGCCTTATCGCTAGTGCGATCACGCTGTATATACTTGTACGTGTTTGGTGAACAGGGTGGCCCATCCAAAATGTCTTATAAATAAAAATTTAATAGTTTGGCTCCCCATGATCGTTAGTTTGAAAATAAAAACTGTTGAGGGGGGTCACCCTATATAGGAATAATTTCTCCTTCGGCAAAATAATGCGTTTAGGACAAGCTGAATAAAGTTCCTTGACATGATATTAAAGCATGTTCAAAATTTGTTTCGAATTTCAGGTGTTGTTAATTAAATTGTCTCCTTAAATATGGGTGTTCAGGAATCTTTCTTGCCACATTGTTAAAAAAAAATACTATTGAATCGTTTTTGTTGGAGCTGACCTCGTAGTTATTCAATTTCGGAGCAAACTGTGATTATTGTCACCATCGACTATCCCTCGTAGCGTATGTCTAAGAATTATTCACCTTGCTTATTTGTAATAAAATATTGTAGAATTTAATGAAAAAAAAAACTGCAGTTGCGCATTTTATTTTTTTTTATGAATAACCGATTGTTAATTATTAATTATTTTTGGAATGTATGTGATAAAATATATATTTTTAAGATTAGTTTAGATTTTTTTTCTTTATAACTATTATTTAGTTTTGTATGACTGCTAAGTTTTTTAGCGTAACGATTTATACATTCCCTCTTATAACTAAGTGCCTTTTACTATTATTAATAATCTCTTAAATTTTAATGTTGTATGTTAACTATTATTTTGTCCATACCAAATAATATATTTTAGAATAATATTTCGGTCTTTTTTTTATATTTTAATTCCCCTTTGCCTTTTCATCTTAATTGCAACAAATAAGTGTCAGTATAGCAGAAAACTTGAAGTTGATGACTACATGCCCATCGAAGAGGGAAACAAGGTCATTTTTGTTCGCTAGGTTAATATCCTTACTGGCTAGTCTGGAGTTAATGATATTGTTAAGTTGTATGTTCCGGTTAAGCGAATATCATCCAGTAAGTTGCCTAGATGATATAAACATTACATAAAGAAAAAAAATCGTAAACAATATACAAAAACTGGCCTGGCCTGTCACGGGAACCTCATAATACCTTTGTTGCTACGTAACGCATTTTAAACAAAAATGTAAAGAAGTGCCTGAAAAGTGGCGCTTCTTGCTGATTATTTGTCTACGGTTTATCTTCATCAGCGTTTGACCACCACTGGACAAAGGCCTCTCCATTTTTACAAATCATCTATGTATAACAGACATTATATATAAATACCTATACAATCTACTGGTGCAGTTCATTTTATTATTTTGATATTTTCATTTAAAAATTTAAAGGTAGCACTAGAAGGGCAATCAAAAGGGTCAATATTTCGACATTTTCAATTTGCAAACCTGAGCATCCTTGAGATTGACTCATCCAGACCATAATTGGTATTATAAAAAGGCACACTAGACAACCCAGAACTTTTCGTCCTCCTTTCTCCCGCTCTTAATGACATGAGGCTCGAAAGGTCGCACGACAATCAATTAACCCTCTTAATAGATTGTAAAGAAAACAAAGATCCGCTTGAAGTTGTCTGCTCTGTATTGTGTGTACATTCAAGAAAGCCCTCATATTGTCATAGGTATACTCATCATGAACCAAACCCAATCTATCTATAAGCAGCCACTCTCAGGAGAATCAATTTTGGACCCTTTCAAGGGCTGCATAGGTCGAACCATTGCACAGTAGCGAATTGGCAGACATATCACACTTGTGGACTGTGGACCTACATATAGGTAAAGTCCAGAAACATAACAGCCCTTGACACAATATTGCTAATAGGGCCATTAAATGACATCTTAAAGTCAAGTTCCACTCTCAAATCCCGAACACTTTCAACTTCCCTGATTGGTGCATTATTAATTTTGTAAGGAAATCTCACTGGTTTAGTTAACCTAAAGAAAGTTATTTTGTAACATTTATTGAAGTCCATTTTATTCGAGCCATACCATTCATTAAAAGAATCAATAACACTTTGCAATAGTTCTGCGTCCTTTAGAGATGAGATCTGACGAAAAAGCTTACAAATGTTATATTTGTAATGATTTGCTTTTGTATGAAACCTATGTGAAATTTAAATTAACATTAATTTGTAACCTTGATTTTCGACTTGATAAGCACCCGAAATGATAAAGGTTCTGTAGCCTGTGCACAATTACACAGAATAAAACCATATATCGTAATTGAAATGTATTATATCGAAATGACTATAATAAGCAACAGTAAAGGAATACTATTCAATCACAAATAATGTAATCAATCGCTAAGCGATGACGAATAAATATATTAATCGGCCTGCAGGTCTTACTAGAGATATTGGCTCAATTTGCAACTATAGCTGCGTAGCCTCCCGTATGGGACCTCAGTACCTGCTGGCGACGTCTGGCTAACTAAGACCAAACTCTTCAGTTTTGAATGTGTTGTAGTATTATCAAGTGTGGAACAACAAATTGTGGTGCGTGACACAGTAATTTAATTAATTGTTATACTAATAAAGGTTGTACAGCAGAACTCGGTTTGGGAATTGTGATCGGGGTTTTCTCTCTCATGCTCTTTTCCCTCGTGAAATCCAGGCGGAGTATGGCACGTTTTTCTTTAATAAATTAGGCGTATTAGGAATCTGTGGTTTAATTTACATGACGCACCTTTCCCTCAAATTTCCCTAATTGTGTTTAGTCGAAGCGTAATCCGAATAATTAAAAATTGTGTAAGATATAATAATAACACAACGTAGGTATTGATTTTCTTTTTAATCTATTTTGACGATCATTGGCAAAACAAAGACAAAGCACAACTTATCTCATTCAACTATGTTGAACAGACCCGGGTGGGTTATACTACAAAACCTATGCAACTAGTATATACAAGGGACTTTGCACACCAGGAACTGCCTTAATCGAAGAGGGGCTCTTCACGTTATAACCTCAGGAAGATGATGAACTCCTCGCGTACCAAATAAACCGTTTTCAGTTGAAGGACCCTTCACGTGGAACAAAAAACCTGTAAAACATCACCATTATCAACACGTTTGCTTAAAATCTAAGCAAAATCAATATTTTACCTGCGATGGGTTTTTATCTACTTAACTGCCTCAAATGATGGACGAGACAGAATCTCTGCAATGAAATTTAGAAAGGGATTAACAATTAGCACGTGAGCCCAAATTGGCGTCACACAAATTAATCAAATAGCAACTTTCCTGCAAGGCAAATAGAGAACATCCCAGTTACGGAATCAGTCCAGGCACCAAATCAAAAAAACACCTAAAGTAATAACAACGCCAAAATTTATTTCAAGGATAACTTTCCCCTACGACACTCATCCTGTTAAACGCAATGGCTGATATTTCAATAGTTGATGATAGGAGACTACGCGCAAACTTCACGGAAATCTTCCAAAATTTATGCCAGCCAATCCCTACAAACCTCATGCCACATTTGGCGTATAAAATTCGGTTCAAGTTTTCCTTTCCAATAAGTTGCACTATAACAACCTTTTCCTACAAGAAATGACGTCATACGAGATCCAAACTCGATCGATAACATAGTTGTTCGGGGTACCCATTTCTAGTTGAATGGATAGTGTCACTAAAATTCGCCTCTTCGATAAAGGCAAGACAAAGTGCCAAGTACAGATGACAATTCGATTCCCAAAATGGAATGCCACAAACAAAATTAATTAACGAAGATGAAAGAAAACCGTAATAAAATGGCATTAAATAGTAATATAAGTCAACAAATAGCTTCCGCAATGAAATAACGATCAGATAAAGTAAGACTAATTTTTCTCCAAAATGGTCTGTAGCGAGCTTCTTCATGTTTTCATGCTTTTAAAAGCTTTAAACAATCCCGTTTCTTCTACGAAAGCTAAAGAAACCAAAAAAACCAAAAGGAGGAAGTTTCATTTAAAAAGTAATGAAATTCCTAACACTAAAATAAACCAAAAAGAGCAAAACTGAGCGACGACGTAGAATTTTGTCATTAATACTTGGTCAAAATTTACCTCTACGATATGAACAAGACAAAATGTAGAGTCGAGATGACAACTCAATTTCCAAAATGAAATGCCATAAATTAATTAGGAAAACGAATATTGAGTTAACGAAAATCAAAGAAAACCGAAATAAAAAGGCATTTCATGATGATATAAGCCAGCAAATAACTTCCACTATGATATAATGATCACAAGATAAGGCAAAATTAATTTCTCCAAAATGGACTGTAGCGAGCTTCTTTATGTGGTTGTTTTCATCTATTTTCCCGCCTTTAATAGCTCTAGTCAAACCCGTTTTTTCTAGGAAAACTAAAGGAACCCAAAAAACTAAGAGGAGAAAGTTTCAATTAAAAAGTAATGAAAAAAACAGTTCTAACACTAAAATAAACCAAATAGAGCCAAACTGACTCTCATGGAACTTGGTCATCAATAGGTGTTCTCGTTTCAAGAAGGAGATATAAAAGCACTGCAACTAGGATCCACTACAGTATCAGTAACAGAAGGGGTGGCCCCCTAGCGGACCTTGCACTTAGGTCACAAATTGGGCCCGTTGTGTCCCCAGCCCGCATTAGAGAACCTCAAGGATGCATGCCGGTCTGCCTTAAGAAAGCCAGCATCTCTTTCAGACTAACACGACGCACTGAATATGACTCGATTGGCGTCGCGCCAAAGATTCTGAGTATTGACAACACGCTTTAATACCATTAATGAAACGTTTGGCGGGAAAACTGATCAGTTAAAACTTACCTCCTCGACCTTCTGCGCTCCTGGTAGATTATGAATTTTCGCTTAGACAAATTTATGAAACTTTTGGCAGGAAAATTTCGTATTTAAAATTTATCTCCTCGGCCTTCTGCGCTCCTGGCAGAATATGAATTTTCGCTTAAAGAAATCAATATCATTAATGAAACTTTTGGCGGGAAAACTGATCAGTTAAAACTTACCTCCTCGGCCTTCTGCGCTCCTGATATAATATGGATGTTCATTTAAAGACATTTATTGCCATTAATGAAACTTTTGGCGGGAAAACTGATCAGTTAAAACTTACCTCTTCGGCTTTCTGCGCTCCTGGTAGAATATGAATTTTCCCTTACAAAAATCAATACCATTAATGAAACTTTTGGCGGGAAAACTGACCAGTCAAAGCTTACCTCTTCGGCCTTCTGCGCTGCTGGTAGTTTGAATTTTCGCTTAGACAAATTTAACATCCGTAATGAAACTTTTGGCGGGAAATTTTCGTATTTAAAATTTATCTCCTCGGCCTTCTGCGCTCCTGATAGGATATGAATGTTCATTTAAAGAAATTTAATACCATTAATGAAACTTTTGGCGGGAAAACTGACCAGTCAAAGCTTACCTCCTCGGCCTGCTGCGCTCCTGGTTGCTTGAATTTTCGCTTAGACAAATTTAACATCCGTAATGAAGCTTTTGGCGGGAAAATATCGTATTTAAAATTTATCATTTTGGCCTTTTTCTTCATTTATAAACCACTGATCGATTCCGACAATAAAAACCCGTGAACGTCTTAATTCTTTTGCATATAACATAATCAATAGTCTACAATATATCTATTGTTTACTATTTGTAATTTTTAAAGGCAAAATAGTTACTTTTATATTTATATCGTAAAATTATTATCCCGAAAGATGGTAGGCGACTATTGAATTTTACAACTTTACTATTCGAGATATGTTGAATAAAACAATTAATAACTAGAATTAATAGGAGTCAAGATCTGCTTGAAATGCTTTATTAATGTAATAAAAAATGGCACTTATCACAAAAAAAAATAGATACCTGATGATCGGCAATCATCGTGATCCCGGTTTGGCCAATGGAAATTTGACTTAGATTTGTTTTCGTTCCGGACTAGATGCCGACGAGTGCAACAGCCTTTTTTCTTCTACACCTGGCGCGTTACTCCCCAAAATACCTTGTATCATATCGATGCTGATGTTCCACAAAGCCATGGCCATTTCGTCGTTTCGGGCTAGTTCGCTCTCCTGACACGGGAAGCAGTTGTTGAAATAAACACCTGAAAGCCCCCCAAGACGTTTGTTAATTTTTCTATATATACGCAGTAAGTTTTTCCATGTTTTATTTTGGAATATCCTCTAGGTCAAGAGCAACGCTCTGTATATAATTCTATCCAAAATTACTGTCCATGAATGAATGACATTTTAAGTCATACATGATGTCGCAGGAGCGAATTAAACTGCTCTCCAACTGGGACACTCGGCGGTTGTTATACACCCTGTTTAGATGGATTTTTTTTTATGGTAAACAGTAACAATATAGCAAATGAAATATATAATAATAAATACAATAATTTACAAACCTATTGAATAAAAAAAATAAATAAACTGACCTGTCACTCCTATTAATTCCGGAGCTGTGGCACAATAAACAGGGGTAGAGGCGGCCTGTTGCAAACTCTTGGTAAACGGACGGGCAATCGCAAATAGCAACTTATACAACCACCAATGCCTGCTGAGTCCTGTCCACACCATATTTCCAGGGTGGAGACTATAATAAAAACAAAGCGTAATTAGGAGAAATTTTAGGAAAATATCTATAAATTGTTTACTTTTGAGAACATGTCAAGGTGGGCAATAAACTGCATGTTTTGATGGAGGTGATTCTCGAATCTGCAAATGGTGAAAGGGAGGCCCCATTGGACCCCCTTCTGCGTCCTCTGTAGGCCAACCAATCCATCTAGGCCATCGCCCAGCCTAGTGTAAAAAAAGGCTGCGATATTGCCCGAGGAGGCTATTCTGAGAAACGCCACGGTTGGCCATCGTTCTCCCAAAATGCATTCCCTTAGTTCCGAAACAGAGCGTCGCAATCGCAGAGCAGATGCTCTACTGTTTCGTCCTCCTGTTCACAGTCTCTGCATAGAGGTGTCTCGCATAATCTCATTGTGTGGCAGTGCCCAGTCAGAATCCCCGACATGACTCGTAGGATCTTCCTTGACATATCCAGGTATGCTTTTACTGCAGACTCTTTAGGGTAGCTTAGTAGCTCCCTGGCCAGTAGACAGTTAGTTGTTTCGTCCCATCTTGCCCTAAAGTCTTCATGGATGATCTGTTTTTCATCATATGTATCGTCGTCGCGATAGGTAAGTTTATGGGCCGCCTCCCATGATTTATCCACTGCTTTGTTACCTTCGCACTGTGCATGTCCTTTAACCCAGCACACAGAAATTCTGTTTTTACGGGCGACATCCTCCAGTGAATTATGGCATTCTAGTATACTAACCTGGCTGTAAGTTTATAACTTTTCAAGGCTAGTAGTGCTTGTCCGTGTAGATTTTAATAGTCTTATCCTCAGTATTCCTACGAACAATCTCTTTTGCGGCTATGGATATTGCAGCAAGTTCAGTTTGAACTATACTTGCGTCTTCCTCTATAGGCCATTTTAGTTCAATTCACAAGCTTCGGGAGTAAATTACACAGCCTGCTCCTTCCTGGGTTTTTGAGCCATCCACGAAAATGTTAACCGCATCTTCGGTTATAAGCTCAATTGGTTTTATTTGAACATCATATGGTTTATCGAAGACAAACTTGGGAGGTATGCTATCTGCACTGGCCTGCAGTAGTGGCAGTCTTCCGACTGCCCCTTCCCGCAGATGGCGTCTAGTCTCTCCACATTCTATACTGGGTAGCACACCAACGACTTTGAGCCTTAGCAATGTAGTCAGAGCCACCTTCTTTAGATAAATATCTAGGGGAAGCAGGCACAACATTACTTCCATGGTTCTGGTTGGGGTTGTTCTCATAGCTCCCGTTACAGTTAGGCAGGCAGTTCTTTGTACCTGACTGAGCTTAAGCTTCTTCTTCTTCAAGTGCCATATCCGTTCCCCCTGACTTTGGCAATTACTTGGGCAAGCCTTTGCCGATTCTGCGTCAATCGGAATAGTTCCTCTGCGCTGCGTATACCGGTCCATTCACGGATGTTCCTCAGCCAGAATGCCTGCTTTCTTCCTATTCCTCTACGTCCTTCCACTTTTCCCATCATGATCAGTTGTAGAATTCTGTATCGCTCTCCTCTGAAGACATGTCCAAGAAATGAGATTTTACTGCACTTTGCTGTATTTAGTAGCATACGTGTTGCGTCAGCCCTGTTTAGTACCATTTCGTTGGTCTGCATGTGCTTTAATTCAGCACAGTGTAACCACATCTCGAACGCTTCTAACCGATTAACTGTAGCGGCTTTAATTGTCCAAATCTCTGCCCCGTACAGAGGTACTGACCATAGGTAGGATTTTACCATTCTCTGCCATGTCTGATGCCTCGTAGAATTTGGCTTTCTTCTGTAAGCTTTCCGTTTAGTCGTACTGCTGCTTTCTGTCTCCAGTATAAATTTTCGATAATTCTAACGTCCCTGCTGTCTACCTCCATGTTCTTTAAGATGTCTATAAGCTCTCTGTGTTGTTCTCTGCCGAAGGCCTTCTCCTAATCAACGAAACACAAAAAAACGTCCTTGCGCTTGTCACGACTTTTTTGTAGTATTATGTTCAGAGCAAACAGTGCCTCTTTAATTCCCAAAGCGTTTTCAAATCCAGGAATGTCTCCAGTCATGTACACCGCATTAAACAGTTTGACCAAGATTCCACTGTTTTCCTCTTTGAGCATTTGTAACAGCTCCGTTGGGATGTCATCAGGTCCGGTGGCTTTTTTGGTGATTTTGGAGATTTTATTGCAAATAGAACCTCACTCTTGAGAATTTCTGGTCCTCCGACTATATCAGCGTGGTCATCGAAGTTGGATTCATTCGGTCTATTGTCATCAAACAGCTCATTTATGTATTTGAACCATGTTCCAAGGATTTATTTTGCATATTTTTGTCTTCAGTGTCTACTAGCATATTAGTGGTATTTTTATTGCATAAACCTGCCACTTCTCTGACCTTTTTATACATGGTCAAAGTGCCATGTGTATTCTCCAGGTCTTCCATTTCCTTACACTTTTCCTTCATCCAGTTTTCTTTGGCGATCCGATTTTTTTTGTTTTATTTCCTTTTGTCTCCATTTATATTCTTCTGGGTTTGTTTTATATTGCCGCTTTTGCTCCATGAGGTGCAATATTTCGGATGTCATCCATTTCTGTTTCTTCAGTTTATCTTTTCTTACCGTATGTTCAGTTATTAGCTTATTTGTTAGTTCCTTGAATGATTTCCAAACTGCTTCCACACTGTCGTCGGTTCTTATTTCCTTTATGCAATTGTTTAGGTATTTCGCAAATACTTCCCTATTGCTTTCTGCCAGTTTGAATTAATTGCGTTGGATGCTATTCTCTAGTTTTTTAAGTTTGACTTCAGTGTCGACAACCAGCGGGTTATGGTCAGATCCAATGTCTGCTCCAAGATAGGTTGTAACTCTGTTTACACAGTTCCTAAATCTTTTATTGATTAATATATAATCAATCTGGTTTCTTATAATGTGCGCTGGGTTATCCGCCTGGACCTCTCCAAGTATATAGTCTTCGTTTATGCAATCTGTACCATGTGTTTGTTATCACCATGTTGTGATCTTCGTAAAATTCGAAGAGTCCGTTACCCCGCTCATTATTTTCACCCACGTCATATTCCCCCACCAAGTCCGCAAGCATTGCCGTTTTTTGTTGAGTCTTGGGCCACCAAACTAATAGGCAATCATAAGTCTCATGATGGCAGTATAGATCCACATTACGACGCTGGGTTTCATCTCTCAGGTTTTACCCACGGTCCTGCGGCACTGTTCATAAGAGATGTATGCCTTCTTTAGTCTTAGTTTTAAATGAAGATTCCAGGTTAATTTAGCATCGAAGGTGACCCCGAAGTATTTTACCTCAGATGGAAAATTTAGTTGTGTGTTTAAGAGGGTCGGAGGCCGTAGTGGCTCCGTCCTCCTTTTTCTGGTGAAGAGCACAATCTCCGTCTTCCTGGAGTTTACAGACAGAGAGTGCTTCCTACACCACTCTTCGACCAAGCGAATGGCACTCTGCATTCGATTGCACAGAACTCCTTAGAACTTTCCGTTGAGCAGTATCGCAAGATCGTCTGCATAAGCATTACTGTAGAATCTATCTGAGTTGAGGCGATGCAAGAGGCTGTCGAGAACAAGGTTCCATAGTAGTGGCGACAGAACGTCTGCCTGCGGACAGCCTACTCTGGCAACGATGCCTCTCACTACAGTGTCTTCCACCTTTATTTGCACCCGTTTCTTTGAGAGCATGTTGAAAATCCAGCCACTGACAGCAAGAGGGACATCCCTGTTTGTTAAGGCAGCATTGGTTTTTCCAAAGGTGGTTTTATCACACCTAAGGTGGACTCATTATTATTCAGCTATCTCTGGATCCGGTTCACTACTGAATGCAAGGCCGTGTCGGTCGATCTTCCCGTACAACATGTTGGTTGGTATGCAGCGGTGTAACCAGTACGCAGTCCCTCAAATATCGCTCACACAGCCTCTCCAGAGTTTTTAGCACAAAGGATGCTTTGCGGACAGTGTAATCCATCCCTCCTGCTTTTGGTATGAACACCACTCTTACTTCTCTCCATACCTTCGGGATGTAGCGCAACGCTTACTGCCGCACTTGGTAAAGGTGTTCTGGGCATGCCTAGCGCTGCGTTACATCCCGAAGGTCTGGAGAGAAGCAAGAGTGGTGTTCATACCAAAAGCAGGAAGGATAGACTACACTGTCCCCAAAGCCTACCGACCAATCAGCCTAACATCTTTTGTGCTAAACACTCTTACTTCTCTCAATACCTTCGGAATGTAGCGCAGCGCTAGGCATGCCCACAACACCTTTACCAAGTGCGGTAATAACTCATCCAAGCCCCACTGTAGTAGAGCTGGACGGATGTCGTCACTACTTGCCAATTTGAAGGGTGAGAAGCTTATTATTGCCCATCGTATTTTGTCTTCACTACCTATTTGGTTGGCACCTTGCCAGTCTAAATCAGTAGGTTGAAAGTTTATCTCATCTGGCTAGTTCCTGTCGTCTGTTGCCGACAAACCAGGCAAATGGGTCTGCATAAGCAATTCAACACTCTCTTGTAGGTTAGCGATCTTAATGTTGTCCTCCCTTGTTAGTAGACTTAGGTCACGATCTTTGTCTTTTGCGAGGACTTTGTAGAGCCGCCCAGTATGTAAGTGATCTTCTTCGATCTCCTCACAGTAGACCCTCCAGGCCTCTCCCTGTTTTTCTTACTAGTTTTTCAAACTCTCGCAGATTGGTGCTGTATTGCTCCCAGTCGGCTTGAGTTCTGGTTCTCTTTGCTCTGTTAAAAGATTTTCCCGCTGTCCACTTGAGTTCTCCCAAGTTTTTGTTCCTCCATTTTGTGTGATGCCTCAATAGGGCAAGATTTTTCAAAAGTTTTAGTTATGGCGGTCTGTAGGCTTAGCATACGATTTTCCAAGCAGTCATTGTCTATAAGCGTCTTCCCCTCAACTTCCCATAGGTTCTCCCGAAGCCGGACGAGGAACTGAACCCAATCTGTCCTTCGGGATCCCTAAAAGGCATGCTGAGCGTCTTCATTGAGCTAAGCTCAAATGTTAACCAGCGATGATCTGACATGGTGACCTTATCAGAGACATGCCAGTTTATGACTAATTGAGATATGCCCGCCGGGGCAAAAGTGTTATATCAATTATGGTTTGACTTCTAGAGTTAATAAAGGTTGCTACTTGTAATGTAATCATAAATTGCAGTCCTCGGTCTTTCTGTTGTGGGTAAGCTAAAAATGCACCCGTTTTGTCCTGTCTGGCGATGAAGGACAATATCCTTCTCCCCGTGGGCAGCATCTGCCTCTAGGGGGAACCAGAGAGATGCCTTCGTAAGCCTTGGCAGTCGATCCATGCGAACGACGGCAAGATTCGCGTTCTCCCAGGGCTTCAATTTGCTGATGGTAGCTGCCGTGAGCCATGCCAGCGTATCGTTGTCCTCGCAGACCATTGTGATGAAATCATCGGAGTGTATCCATCCACGAGCGAAAAGCTGGCGGCTTCGAACTGCTGGCAGAGTAAAATTTTGTTCAGCTCCTCGGGCAGCAGATTTTTAATTAGGGCCTCCCTCTTTGACGGAATTCTTCCGTAGGGGAAGTCCTTGTCAATTATGACAGCCTTGAGGTGACTCACGGCTGCCTCCTTGTATTCTGTTGGGTTCGCTTCACCAGGTTCAGCACCCTGTTTAACCCGCTCCAGGGATTTGGGCGTGGATTCTGAGGAGGTTCTCGCCCGGTTGCGTTTTTTTGGAAGGTGGCACACCTTGCGGGTGCACTTCCTTCCGTGGTTGTGCTTTGACCTTAGGGTGTCCAGTCTCCTTTAAGGGAGGCGGGCTCCTAGAAGGACCATCTATTGAGATTGAAAAGCTTTTGGGGTTATCAGTCTTTTTAGAGAGATTTTGGTCTCTTTTAGAAGGTGGCACAACCGCAGTCTTCGCAGCATCCCCCATCCTCCATGGAGGTGACTAACACTGAGCTTTAATCAGTGCAAAAACTTTGTTTGTTCTAGTGCATTTTGCCGAAAGCTCCAAACTAACCCAACTTAGTCATATATTTCGCCTTTACGGAGGCAGCATGAAGCTGTTCTGTTTTATATAACATATTCTGGATGATAGCATTACCACTGCATCTTCTGGATGTACAATATTATATCCCATAAATGGTTCATTTGTAAAATGGGTATTTTCCATACCTATCTAAAAGTGCTTGGGATTCTTGTTGGTGTTTCAAAAGTCCATTGGCATTTTTTTGGAACCGCTCCTTTAGCGCTATGTACCAGTCTGCTAGCACCTGTCAAAGAGAGTTTTGACTGGAAATTGTTTGGGCTTGTTAATGAGGTTGATTTTTGTTAAAACTCAATTTAGGAGTACCAGTAGGCTTTTTGTCTTGCATTTATGCTATTTATGGACACTTGCCAGTTATTCCCCCGTAGCTACTTAGAATGCACTGGTTTCTTACTACGTTTATTTATTATTTTTTGCATTTCTTTTGTAGTTGGCTGCATGGGCGTAGACAGGATTTTTTCTCAGGGGGGGCGAGCCGTAGACAAGGCCGCAGTAGTGGCAAATTTTGGGGGCCACCCCCAATTTTTACACGGCAACCATGAGTCCCCCCTGGCCCCTCCCTGTCTACGCCCATGGTTGGCTGGATGCTTTTCACCCCAATGGACACATTTCGGTTTTTCCCACTCCATCTGACACACCATGGTTCCATGGCACAAGCCTGGACTATTTTGTTCTATATTTTAATTTAGGAATAGCTTCGATGTGTTTGGTCATTTCTAAATTCTAGACAGTTACATAATGTACCTACCTAGTAATATAAGCAGATATTTAGATTTTTTACTTTTTTAGTTAATAACAGAAATATAAAGCAACTAAAAGAAGTGTATTTCCCTTAGAATATAGTCAGAAAGCTTCATATAAGATTCCAGTAGGACAGGGTTAGTTCTTAGCCCCGTTAGTACCTAAGTCAATACATCCATATATTTTCCACTGACGTAGTACACCTCTGGCTCTGACAAAACGACTTACCTAAATACAGATACTCCTCTACTTTGGAGATTTTTGGCCAATTGTCGTCCGAATAAGACGTTGCACAATTTCGAGTTGTTATAGGCCGTCATGTCCCAATAGTGGCTCCACGTGTCGGGCGACAACGAAAGAGCGTCAAGAGTTCCCGCTTTAAGATCGGCAAACCTAAAATTCAACCAATAGTTGATTAGAACGTACTTATTTGTAATTAGCGTTTAACCGGAAAATTTTATTTTTCGGCGCATTCACCATTTTATCAAGAATATTTTTTTCTATTTATAAGGCATTTAAAATTTAATTGTGCACACATAATTTTGCGTCAGAATTTATCATAAAATAATTTAAATATGTTTGGATAACTTTCGTCCATCCATCAAAATGTAGAAACTACAGGAAAAAAAAATACGAAGAGCGGTGGTTTACTGAAGCTAATAATGCGCCGACGACATAAACTGTCTAATATTTTAGGTTTACAGGCAAGTGCTTTAAAACATATGTATCTCTGTTTAATACGAGCAATTAGACAAACAAAGACGTAATTAGTTGGGAAATTAGATAGCTCATATTCAGTTCTTTAAGAACAGGATACAATGCCCAGTGCCGATGGTTTCAAATAATACCGCAAAATATTGAAATTTTAAAAATGTACTTATTGACTTGTTATGACCCAAAAAAGGATTTTTCAGATTTAATACTCGAACAAAAAATATAACGTCTAGAAAAAACCTTGTCCGAGTAAAAGGGGACGTTTGGTCACATGGTCACCCTATATATATCATGAAAGGCAGTGGCTGCTATTACGTGATACGTAAAGAGTATTTTTACTAAAATCTACGTGCTACGTTAATAGCTCATAGAAAATTACAAATAAAGAAACCACTATTAACATTGTTACCTGTGCGATTCGGACGAAAGAATGACAACTCTAGATCCTTGAGTCAATAGCGGGTCCAACAAAACGGTCAAATAAAAGTGCGAAAGGTGATTCACTTGGAAAGTCATCTCCAAACCGTCCAAGGTCTTGGTGAACGGTAGCCCGAACACGCCCGCGTTTAGAATCAGCATGTCGATTTGGTGATATCTGCTTTTAATGGTGTTGGCAAACTGAACCACTGAAAAATACATGCGTTTTCCTTAAGTAAGAATTCTCCATGGAACTAAAGATGCATTTTGGTATTACCTGAAGCAAGAGAGGCCAGATCCAAATGTATCGCTATACAGTGCTCGGCAATGTTCAATCGCTCCGTGTTTCGAATCTTTTCGATGGCTTCCTCGGCTGCCACCAAATTCCTGCAGGCGAACACGACGGTGCATCCGTGTTTCGCCAACGATCGAGCCGTCTCGAAACCGATTCCGGCATTCGCACCCGTAATCACTGCTAGTTTGCCTGAAAGATCACGGCCCACGAGAACCTGAAAAATGTTTAAATTGTTATTTTCAGGTTCGTTAGGAACCCCGTCATAGCCGATTGCACCGTAGTATTTAATTCGAGATAATGCTAAAATCGGCCGTCCGAATATTGAATTAATAATGGTATAACGACGTTTAAAGAGTTGATTTAATTTTAATGTAAACCAAAATTATTATTTGTTATTTATTATAGAGATAAGTTATCTTTCTGCCTATAGTGCCCATTATAATTTTTTTTCTGAAATTCCGCGCATGCCGATAAACACAATGCTCTTCTTTGTCTTTGTATAATCATGACAATGACCGCTGGTTACATTTTGTTTTGAATTCTACGGTCCCTGCACGGACCTACAAAAATTCACTTAATAATTTAATATTAGACTGGCAAGATTTGATCTCTTCTTTCTTCAACCGAAACGCCACAAAGCGAAACGTATTTTAACCAAGACGGCATATGCAACCAGCGGAGTAAAAACGGAGGCGTCATCTGTGAAAGTATGTCATAACCCGACAACTACACCAGCGTCTTCAGACAGCAGCGGTTTGTTTTCACTTGGAGCTAGCCGTAGCACGGCACCTAATAAACTTAACGTATTATTTCACTTCACTTTTTTTTTCTTGACTTTGAGTATACCTTGGGCACAGCTTATACCCGGTTTAAGCTGTGCCTTGGGTTTTAGTTTTTGTTCCTTGAGCCCACGTCGCGATCTGAAGGCGCTAGTTGTTATATGTGCCGTGGCGCTAGTGTAAAATAGCCCCATCCATAGAGGAATATCTTTATTTTTATATTCCTCTGGCCCCATCCCCAGATGCTTGTCATTACATGCCTTCTAACCATAGAAATAGCAGTCCTATTTCTATGCTTCTAACTATATCATATTTTAAATTATACCGTGGTCCTTTTTATTTCGGACCCACAAAAATTCTTTAAAAAACAGACGAATCTTCCTCTTAAGCTGCAGAAGACAAGGCTTCTTCTTTCTTCAACCGACACACCACAAAGCGAAACGTATTTTAACTAAGACGGACATATGCAACCGGCAGAATAAAAATGGAAGCGTCATCTGTGAAAGTATGTCGTAACCCGACAACTACACTGGCGTTTTCCATATATTTAGAGTATTAAATATATGGCGTTTTCAGACAGCAGCGGTCTCTTTTCTAATTTCCTATTGGCGCGCGCATCACAATACTACTTGAAGTTAGCCGCGAAAGGGCAAGTAATGAACAACTTTGAACTTCCGCTTTGGAGTTGGCGGTTGGCGGTGTTCGGATGTAGGAAGGGAGTCTGGTTTTCTAACCTAACTTCGCACGGGAAGTGCACGTGATTCACCGCAGAA